>PVJC01015205.1:0-35383 GCA_004026665.1 Murina feae
CAAAGTGATGAACAGCAAGAACCTACAGCCAAAATTACTTTACCCAGCAAAGCTATCATTCAGAATTGAAGGTCGGATAAAGAGCTTCACAGACAAGAAAAAGCTAAAGGAGTTCATCACCACCCAACCAGTATTATATGAAATACTGAAAGGTATCCTTTGAGAAGAGGATGAAGAAAAAATACAGATAAAAAATTATTAACAACAAATACATATCTATCAACAAGTGAATCTAAAAATCAAGTGAATAAGAAATCTGATGAACAGAATAAACTGGTCAATAGAATAGAATCAGAGGCATAGAAAGGGAGTGGACTGACAATTTTCAGGGGTAAAGGGTGTTGGGGGTGCGGGAAGAGAATTGACAATGATCGTACACCTATGGATGAGGACGGGGGGGGGATGGGGACAGAGGATGGGGTGGGAACTGGGAGGAGGGGAGCTATGGGGGAAAAAAAGAGGAACTGTAACAATCTGAATAAAGATATTTAAAATAATAATAATAATAATTAGTCTCCATAAATGAAAAATGATTTGAAATATATGGCTTTGCGTCAGTAGTTGTTAAAATGTGAAAAAGCAACCAAATCTTAACTAATAAAAGCGTAATATTGAAATTAACCGTTTCTCCGAGATGGGGTAAGCCACGCCCACCAGCCAATCAGAGCGGCTATATGCAAATTAGCCTGGCCAACATGGAGGCCGCCACTCATGGACCTGAATAAACAGCAGCTTCCATTGCGGCAGGAGTGAAAGTGAAACTGCGCCCGCTCCGCTTAAACTGGCTCTAGCAAAGCACACGTTTAAAACAAAATAACATAGAATCCTCGGGAGCTGAAAGAAACAGCAGGCCTAAGAGTAACATTGTGTCATTATAGATGCCGCGAGGTGAAGCAGAGAGGAGGCTTCATTAGCCGGCTTAAAGGAACAGTGTATCAATTATAGAAGATAAACAAATTCCAGAAACCTGCGTCCAGCCAGCCTTGCTGGGACATTGGGTCAATGGGAGCTGTGGGCAGCCTTAAAGCCTGAAAGCACCAATCAGCCCATCACCCACGCTGGCCATAACTCAATGGGGTGAGGGATGTTCCTGGGGGGCTTGGCCAGCCTGGAGACAGCCATCAGCCCCTCACCCAGCCTGGTCAGGCACGCCAGCAGGTGGACATCCCCAGAGGGGTCCCAGACTGTGAGAGGGCACAGGCCGAGCTGAGGGACCTCCCGAGTGCACAGACCAGCTGCAGGGTGGAACAGCGCAGGACCCAGGACCGGTGAGTGGGAAAGAGGTGGCAGGGTTGGCGGCCTGCTTGGCGGCTGCCCAGGCCCCTTGCAGGGCATCGGGGAGTGGGAAAGAGGCAGCGGGGGTCAGGGTCCTGCTTGGCGGCTTCCCAGGCCCTTTAGGGGCATTGGGGAGTGGGAAAGAGGCAGTGGGGGTCAGGGGTCTGCTTGGCGGCTTCCCAGGCCCTTTGCGGGGCACTGGGGAGTGGGAAAGCAAGGCAGCAGGGTACCGGTGAGTGGGAAAGAGGTAGCAGGGGCGTCTTGGCCTGCTTGGCGGCTGCCCAGGCCCTTTGCGGGACACCGGGGAGCAGAAAAGCAAGGCTGAAGTGGCCGGGGTCCTGCTTGGCAGCTCCCCAGACCCCTTGGCGGCACCGGGGAGTGAGAAAGGAAGGCAGCAGGGGACTGGTGAGTGGGAAAGAGTCGGCGGCCTGCTTGGTGGCTACCCAGGCCCTTTGGGGGGCACTGGGGAGTGGGAAAGCAAGCTCTTGGGGGCTGGGGGCTGGGGGCTGCTTGGCAGCTCCCCAGGTCCCTTCTGGGGATCAGGGAGCAGGAAAAGGCTGGCCTGACCACGAGGCGGGGTTTTCCCTGCTTCCTGGTGGCTGGAGGAAGATGGGCAGTAGGCAAGCGTGGGAGGCAGGCAGCACCCAGCCCTGGCCACAGCTCAAAAAAATAGAACAACTTGCAGGGGAGGGCAAGAGTTTGAGAGATCAACATAGAGGGGGTGCCTGCTCCAAGCCTGGGGGCAGGCCCCCAACAGGTAGACACACACAGGAGGACTGCTCCGAGCCTCAGATGCGGCTGGGGGCAGGTCCCCAGTGGTGACACACACACATACACACACACACACAAAAGGCACGTGGCAGAGTGGGGCCATCATAGGACATCCATTGAGGGGTTCCAGACTGTGAGAGGGGCCAGGCTGGGCTGAGGGACCCCCACCTTCCCCCTCTGTGCACGAATTTCGTGCATCAGGCCCGTAGTTTGTTATATAAGTTGCTTGGTGTAAAAAAGAAAGAAAATTGTCTTTTAAAAGAAACTCTCTAAGTGTGTCCTAATAATTGCTCTGTAAGGAAATAAAAAGAAGTTTCCTTCAAACACACAGAAGCTGTAATTAAGAGTCAATGTTAGGCTTCATAAGCAAAAGTCAGTAATTTGTATTTTTGCCTCACTGACTAAACTTATGTAAAGTTATTCAAAGACTAATAGCAGAAATTTAATTAATGTCATTTTCTGTCTATAACCTAGGAGAAGTAAAGTTAAGAAAATATACCTTATTTCAGACTAATTTAAAATGGCAAATTAAAATAAATGAATATTCATAAAAACTTTGTTGTACTAGACAAGAAACTGTTCCTAAAGCATTAACTAATTTTTTTACTAATGGTTTACCTCATAGTTCAAAAACTGATTAACATGCAATGAACCCAGTCACATTTCCGTACAGAAAATTGAAATTAAAAAGTTATCAAGACTGCACTGCAAAATTTCCAAAAGCCTCTTAATATTATTTAAATCAAAAAAAGGAGGGGGATAGTGTAATAATCCCCTGTGAGTAAATTACATCAAGAAAATTTTTTACTTTAAAAACTATTTTTCACTTGTAATGCTAAAGACAAGACACCCATGAAAACGCACATGGTGTCAAAATAAGCCAAAGGAGAATGGCTTGGGCACAGTGAAAAGAAAGGATCCCAAGTCTAGTTTATAGAAAAGATTCCTTTATTAACTTCTGGTTGAGAATATGTTTGTATATTTCCAGAAAACTCCTCCAAGCCCGTGTGGATTCCTGCAACAACGGGTCCCAGAGTGGAACTGACAGCACATGAAGACAAGAGGAGAAACAGTCCAGAGATGGAGATGGTGAAGACGCCTTGCCATACTAGCAGTCAGCAGCTGTGCATCGCTACAAGTTGCCCAGGACCAAACCAGAGATGGTCGGACATGTACTGCCACCATTTGCCCATCATCCAGAACTAGTATATCATTGCTGGCATAAGGAACTGTTGGACATTGAAATTGGGACTCAAAAAACTGTTGACCCAGGAAGAAACTTACTACAGACTGATTCATTTGTCTCTCAACATAACCACTATTGCCTGTCTCATTTTTGTTCTCACTTTTCAAGAATTACTAAGGAAAAGAAACGGGAGATGCAGAGGCCACCCATTGTCTTCACTAGCAGAGAAGTGCAAACAAGGATCCCGGGACGCTGGTGAACCTTGAACCCATGGCAAGGGCCAGAGCTATGCACCGATTGTCTAGTCCTGACAATGGGGGCTCAAGCTATTTCCTGGTCAAATATCCAGAGTAAATCCTTCTAATATTTACTGACCTTTAAGATAGTGTGTCTGCTACCGCAATTGCCTGCCTGACTAAGGGCTTCATGTGTATCCAAAGTTGAATAAAAGGCTGGCGAGCCCTGGGCACCAGTGGAAGTCCTTCCCCTTGAGTTGGGCTTGCCCGCCTGGCCCCCCAATATTTCCAAATTATCTCTTTCATTTGTGTGCGGCCCCTCCTCCAGATCCTGAACCCTGAACCATGCAGGACGTGGGGGAACATACACAGAACGTGACACTGACCATCCTCAGAATGACAGCACACTCACCTCCATTGGAAATATTGAATTTGATTCCAAAGTCTCCATTGGGCCCTCCAGGGTTGTGGCTGGCTGTCAGGATGATCCCACCAAGGGCTTGGATCTTTCTAATGATGCAGGAAACAGCAGGGGTGGAGAGGATCCCATTCTGTCCAATAACCAAGCGGCCAATCTAGGAAAAGAAATCCAGAACACACACTTCTGCATTACTAAGTCCAGAACTCCTGCACAGAAACCCCAGTACAACAGGCAGATGAACCAAGAACCATCCTTTTGGACCAGGAAAGGTGTTATTTAATGAATATTTACAGCTTGGGTGGTTATTATTGTTTTGAAGTGGAATATTATTATTGTTAACAAATAATGCTATTATTGAAGTAAAATCACTATTGTTGAACAAAACCATTCCTTCAAGTAGTTTTGGGGGACTGTGCAGTGTTAGTGTATGATTTGTACGTACTATATGACTCTGGCAAGAAAACATAAGAATATGCAAAACAGAGTCTTTCCAGACCAGGTTCATAATTTGGATACACTGAAGGAGTGTGAGAAAACCCACATTTTTATCCAACTCAATCACACTTTCCATCCACATTGGGAAAAGAATATAAGTTCAGTTCAAAAAAAATTCTAACCCAATGAGAAGACTTCTATAAATTAAAATGTTTAGAAAAGTAAAAAAGGCAAACTTTATACGATGTCTATTATGGAATGTATATCAGAATTTACATTTCCACTTGAGCTTAGATGTTAACACAGTAGCCTGTCAGGTACTCTATGAGTCACCTCTGGGCCAACGCCTGGAATGCTGACAGTCAGTACTGGGTAAACCAGTCAGAACTACCCACACAAAAGGGCTACAGGCAGTAGTTTTGTTGTGTTCTTTTTTAAAAATATATATATTTTATTGATTTTTTACAGAGAGGAAAGAAGAGGGATAGAGAGTTAGAAACACTGATGAAAGAGGAACATCCATCAGCTGCCTCCTGCACACCTCCTACTGGGGATGTGCCCGCAACCAAGGTACATGCCCTTCACCGGAATCGAACCTGGGACCTTTCAGTCCGCAGGCAGGCGCTCTATCTACTGAGCCAAACCAGTGAGGGCATTTTGTTGTGTTCTTAACTCACCTTCCCATATCTCTCAAAGATGGTATTCGCCCAACTCCTAGATCTTCCTTCACTGACATGATCGTCATTTATGTCTGTCTCAACATGACCCACATTGGACACACATGGAGAAGACTGACATACTTGGAGAAGATGTGACTGCCACATAAAAAGATTTGTAAGTACGGAGTTTGTACCCTCCCTCCATTCTCCCTTCTGAGACAAGAAAGAGATGGGAATGCTTTGAAATTTTCCATTTGTTATTTCCTCTGGGCCCATCAGAGATACATATGGTTGAAGAAGCAAGTGGAGAATAGATGTGTTTCTCACAGTGAACATGCCAATGAGATTCCGTTGGAAAGTTTTTCTGTGACTTTCACCTTTGCCATCCTCTCAGAGGTCACCCTCCCATTAGTCACTGCCTTATAATTCCACCCTTCCACCACCACCCACCCCCCAGGAAGCAGCTGGTTCAATTTCAGTCACCTCCTGGCTCGTATGTCTATCTCCGAACAATTTCTATTACACAAATATTTTTGTTATATCCTGCCTCCCTCAGGAAGTGGCAATGACCAGGGTAGGGGCTGTAAATAGGCTTCCTTATAAACGAGAGAAACCTGAAGATGGGGTGAAACCAATATTATGATTATCCTGAGCTTCTGAGAGCTTTCTACAGCCCATGGCACTTCCCATTCGTTTTCTAAAGGGCTCCTCCCATTGTGTAGATGAAGCAGCTAAGGTCAAAGTTGTCACAATCCTGCCCATTCTGACATCCACCTAACAGAAGAAGAACAAGCAATTATAGAAAGGTGCTATGGTAGACATTGGGATAGATGACATGACAAGGTCACATGGCATCCAGCGGCAATAGCTGGCAAAAGCATTGAAACTTCCTGACTCAATACAGTGAGAATGGAAACTTCCCACACATCCAGCCATTTCCAGGTGTCGTTCTGATGAGAATAAGACTATCGTTGAGGAGCTCCATGATTTCAATAGGCAAGGCTTAGAAATGGCAACTTGATCAGCCAGAGTGGCTGGTGGAGTTATCTGGAAATTGTTTTTGCGCCTGAAGCAGACTGACGTTTACTTAGATTTTGTATGTATTTGGTATGGAAGGGGAGACTGATAAATGAATATGAATCTAAGCCACCCAAATCACCTTTTAATTCTACCATCCCTTATGGTGATGTCTGCAGTCAGTGATGGCCCAAGACTGAAGGACTAAACCAGGGGGTAATAGTAAAAAGGAAAGCTGAGAGAGAGAAGCAGGGAAGCCCTTAGTAGCTTCTTTCTCTTGGGTCCAAGAAGAGGCACAGCTGGCCAAAACATCCCTTCCAAAGCAGACTCTTCCCCATGCATCACCCTCAAGAATATTAACTGTAAACTTGGTGTTGGAAAATATTACTCTGTTACCGTCCTTCTGTTAAGAAGTCTGAAGAACTGTAACAACTTCTGACTCTAATCTCCCCTGCTTCTCTCCCACCTGTACCTCTGCTGATCTACCCTGGCGGCGCGTGGAGCCTACCTCCTCAGGACCACCTAGTTCACCTTTCTATCATCCTGTGTCCCTGCTCAACTCAAAAAGCTTCCCTGTACCATTTGACCCCAAAATTACACTTGGAGATAAACACACAAAAGAAAGCAGAGACTCAAACAAATAACTTACACACCCATGTTCTGAACAGCATTACACACAACAGCCAAAGGTGGGAACAACCCCAACTCCATCAACAGATTAATGGATAAACAATATGCAGTATATACACACAATGGAGTAACACTCAGCCTTACACAGGAATGAAACTCCGATACATGCTACAACAGGGATGAACCTTGAAAACATAAAATAAACCAGACACACAAGGACAGATATTGTCTGATTCCACTTATATGAGGTCCCTAAAATGGTCAAATTCATAGGCAGAAAGCATAACAGAGGTTGCCAGGGGCTGGAGGGAAGGGAGCAATGGGAGTGATTGTTTAGTGGGTATAGAGTTTTGGATGGAATGATGAAAGAGTGCTGGAAAGGGATAATGGTGATAGTGACAGAACACTGAATGTAATCAATATCACTGAAGCATGCACTTAAAAATGGTTGAAATGCAAAATTCTGTTATGTATGATTGGCCATAAAAAAAAATAAAGAAGAAAGGGTGCATCTTTCTATGATATCCCAGTGTCTACCAACTCAAGAGGGAACCCCCTCAGCCTGGCACGGAGTCCTTCTTCCACCAGCATTTCTTGCCCTTCTCTCCTGCTACTCCTGTCTGCCTCTCTCATGTCACACCACCAACTGGGCACCTCACTGTCCCCCAATATTTTATAGTCACACATGTTAGGGAGAAAACTTACATTTTCCTTTTAATTGAAAATAGGGCCTCGTGTCTTCTTACGTTTCACAAAAGACAAGATCCATTTTCTTCACCCTGCTAGTCATATGCAGGGGTTCAAAATGTACCTCTAAGTTCAAAGCTCTGGGGACCACAGGAGATAGTATTAGAAATGGGGCACCACCAATATTTTATTTTGTACATTACAATTTCCTATAACTGCATACAGCTTTATGCAAAAACAAAGGGAAATTAACAAAGGCAAATTATATTCCATAATCCTTAAATGCACCAGACACAAGTGTACTAAAGAGAAGGGGGGAAAAAAAGAATGATCTCCATTTAGGTTGAAAAGTCATCCCAAGAACTGGCTCATGAATGGAGTGACAGAGGCCAGGAAGGAACACTGACTTCTACCGAACTCTGTCTGTGGTAGAAGATTATCTTTCCTTCAGATTTCCTCCCTGGAGTTCTGCCCACAATCAAAGGGATGCTAATTTAGGATATGTTAGTCAGAATTTAGGCTATGTTAGACAAAGCAGAAATCACACTGTATAGGCTTTTAGAGGCTTTGCCTGATTAAAGTGCTGTAATGGTCCACTAACTGTGTTAAGGAATCCATTTGGGTAACAGGACTGCTCTAAAGGCAACGCTATTTTGAATAAAGAATGCCCTTACGAAGACATGAAAACATTGCTTATGCTGGCTGCCACGCCACAGGCAGCTACCACGTTTAGTCAACGATTAGCACTTAAATGTATAATTGAGCAAACCTTCAGAACGTAAAACCGAGAAGTCTACAGGGTCTGCCTGAATTACACATTCCTACCACCTCTTCCACATCCTTCAGCTCCACACAAAAATGAAATGAAGCCAAATACATCACAGCAAAGGGGACAGTGTACCAGATGCACTCAACAGCCCAGATATATGTGGAGAAGTAATGTTCCATTCATTCTCTTTCAAAAGATTAAAAGCATCTTAATACCATTCCCTTTGCAGCTCTCCTCAAAGGTGAAATTTATGGCATGTCACATTTTATCTTAAAAATGTGTATGTGTCATAATAATTTCATATGTGAGTGCTTTATCAGCAATTTTTACATGAAAGGCATTCAGATTCTGAAACTAGGTAGAAAGGAAACTTTGCATTATAAGCAAAAGGGTTTATAAACATTTAAAAATATAATTCGGTAGTGTTTTTGTTGTTTAATTTGGCTTTTGCAATCACACCTGCTTGGCATATGATTAAAATAGACAGAAAGCAAATGCCCAAAACATTTGATGCCAATGCTAAATTATGATCCCAGTAACAGAATCGCTTCCAGAGAGGAAGTAGAAAACATTTTTAAAATTTATAAGTACTAAAAGACTTTGTTCTCCAAATTATTGCTAAGTATCATCTAAAAACATATATTTTTGGTCTCAGAGGTACTTGCAGAGCAAAGACAGGGATGTGCTGCTGCCCGCCTTCCTATAAATCAGTGGGACTGTGCATTAGATTATCAAGATCAGTGCTTTCTGGCACAAAGATTCCTTCTGATCTGGTTAATTCAGCCAATAAGGTTTTCCCCAATGCGAAGCGTTAGCAGAGCCTCCTTCTAGTGTAGCCTCACAGGAGTTATCTCTACTCTGCTGCACCAATTCACCTCGCACAGGGCTTCTTTGTGTCCAAGGTCATTATAAGCAGGTTCCCCTGGAACGGGTCCTCTGGGAAGGCTCACACCTAACATTTTCCAATCCCCTCCTCGTATTTCTGCATGACTACCGGGATTCATCAACAACAGCATGCCCTGGCTTTTGTTTTCCCGTTTGACAAGTGACTGAGCTTCAACAAGGAAGCCATTGAAAAGAAATCAAAATCCCCCCTCTCTCCACTACTCATAAGGGCCTTCTTAGAAAGGACAGAGTGCCCTCGAGAGCTTACGCTAGGATGCACTTTAAATGTCAAATAAGTAACAGGTACTTGTCCAAGCAGTAGGTATAGAGCACAGCACACACAAAGTTGAACTTACGTCCCTGTATCGCAAGGTGGCATGTAATTGCAGCAGGATTTTCACAGTGGTCTATCTCTGAAGTCACAATGAAACCTAACTGGATGTTAGTAGAACTGAGGTGCCTACCCCAAACAAATCCTCGCACTTCTGTATATTTCTGCACAACCCAGAGGTTATGTGGACAGCCAGAAACGCAACAACACACGGTATACCAACCCCATTGGCGGCCGCCATCTGCACTATTGTTTCTACTGCCGATTTATTAAAATACCGCCCGTCTCCACCAACCACCAGTGAGGATCCCTGGCGATCTTTTAGGTCTACGGAAAAGAATATGCTCTGGATGAAGTTTTCCAGGTAGCCTGGCTTTGCCTCGAAACAATAGGTTTTCTTCCGTAATCCGCTAGTTCCTGGTTTCTGGTCATGGTAGGGAGCTGTAGCAAAGGTCACCAGAGGGAGAGGACCTTCTTCCATTCTCCTGTATTTCCCAAAAATCCAGTCATCAAAACCACTCATCTTTCATTTCCACCACTTGGCTCAGCGAGGGTATCCAGAAAGCACTGAAGAATTCCCCAAACAGTCCCGTACGAACTGCAGCTGCAGCAGTGTCCTCTGAATAACTAAAATAGCCGTCCTGTCTGGACAATGGCTTCCGGGAGGAAGCGGGCTTGATTCCTCGTTGTGGTCGCCCCTTGTGAACGAGTTCAGGGCCACCACCCACCCACATCCACACACAAAGCAACCTTCAAAGTTGTTTTGACGAGGACACTTCTGCCCACACAACCAAGCCAAATACCCTTCAATTATTTTTGCCTCAAATCCCGTTAGGGTGGAGATAGCTCCGCAGGGTGCTGCGTGCAGCAGACTTCAGTTACAAACACCAGACGGCTGCCAGACTCCACTCTCCCAGCCCAGTGCAGACCCAGGAAGCAGGTTGTGAAAAAGACACCCTGGTGTGGCTCCCGCTGCTCCTGACACCCCTTAAACCAGAGCGTCTCTGGGCAGTCATCATCGAGAAGGCCATCTGAAGCTAAAGTATCCAATGCCATCTAGCAAGTTAAAGGTCAATCTTAAAATGGAAGTGAGGAATCAGTGACCTGGAGACTTCTTACATCACCGTCACTTTGATACCCAAGTGATTTTTTTTTACTTCCCACATACAATTCCAGTTAAAAGGGGAGGGGGGGGGAATCATTTAACAGAACACACTTATTCACTGACCACAAAGGATTTAACGAAATAGTGTTCAGTTCTAGAAGAACAGACACCTACAAATATGCTGTGAATGGCTGACAGCTTGGTCAGTTCCTTGAAAAAGTGGGAATGTAAGCAGAGGAGAAGGGGGAAAGTATGTGTTTTGAGTGTACGAGGTTTGACCAAGTATTTAGAAAAACATTATAAATGTAAGATAAAATTTTGTGTTTTAATTTTCTCAGTTTCAAATAGTCCTGATTTTTAATAAAACATTTTTAATGAAACAGTTTAAGTCCTTTGCATTTGAAGAACCTAAAATGTTTTGAAACACACTGCCTGAATAAATTTGATATCCAACCGCACCTGATCCCTGAGACTGTATTAATAATCTACTTAAATGCATGCATGTGTGTTCTTTATCTGGTTCAGAAGTTGTGAATCAAGCTCCATTGTCAAGGTTTTGGCAGACTTGTTAAGGCTGCTTAAAAAGTAAACCAGGACTAGTTACACCACATGTCTGGAGAATTTGACATTCACTGAGGAGTCAAAGTTTTCAAGAAAAAAAAAAGTGAAAAATCTGTTGACAAACAAAATCTGAGTATTTTCCAGATTTTCAGCAGGGTCCAAAAGTGCACTACTGATGAGAGCAGCAGGCTGCCCTCTCTGAGGCATGAATGCCTGTGTCCCGGGTCTGCTCTGAGCAGGACCAGCAAAACCAACAGCCCCCTGAGCAGTAAGCAGCTACTGGCAAGGGAGCCTGTTTTCCTTCCAATGACACATGGGGCTGGTCCATGTGCAGGGAAGACCTGGAGACATAACAGTTAAACAATTCACAAGACACAGCTATCCAGTTGAAGACCAGGTGGCCAAAAGACAATGACTTTTCATAGCTTATTTTTGCTTATTATAGTTTTTTAAACTAAAATTCTTTAGGAGTTAATTTACAAAGTAAGCTTGCTTTATTAACAGTTTACACACCCACTGTTTTTCAACTTACTACAATGCAGTTTTTTAAATTCATATTTTTTAAGTTCGGTGCCCAGTTTCCTCTGGTTTTAGATAGGCTTGCAAATTAAGCCAGCACATGCATCTCGCCATACTTAATAACAGACGCAGATTCATGAACTATCAACCCGATAATCTTCTCACTGGGAATAACAGAACAACCAACCACATGATGGGAAGTTTTCTGAGTGAGGTCTTGAAATCCTAGGGGAGGTCCAGGGTTACCCGGTCACAAGGGTGCCCCACCGCCCACGCACTCCAGCATGCTCTCTGCTGGTGGTCTGCCACCATCCCCATGACGCTCTTGTCGAAGTTAGAGCTCAAAGAATCATGTTTTGTTGGGTTTTTCCTCCACACATTTATTTTTTCCATTTATAGCTTGTGGTTAATTGATTCCATAAAATGAGAAATTATAAAGAATCAAGGTGTAAGTATACAAACTCAAAATAGATATTCAACACACACACAAAAAAAATACACACATAAGAGCAGGTTCATTTGCAGCATGAGCTCCAACAGATCTGGTTTCAAAGGATGGTGAACGCTTGCTTTGTTTTCTTGAAGACCTTGTCCTCATCGGATACCAGGACATCTTAGCTTACTGGTGTGTGTTCACATGCACCAAAACTTGTTTCTTAAAATATTTTTTCACATTGTATAACTGTTGTTTCTAGAATTAAGCCTACTCTTGGGCCTCCTGCCAGTTTCTAACGATCTGAAAGCTGACTGATACAGAAAGTCTTCCAAATGTAAATACTCTGATTTTCAAAGGTTAAAATAATGTTTTAAAGCACTTATTGCAAACTTCATAATAATGGTGCTGTTCCATTTCTTACCTTTCCAGATACCTGATATGCCACCTTGGAGCTATTTGTTTGCCTCTTCATTTCGAAATTTTTAAATGTACCACCCCAGTTGGTCATTTTCATACTGAAATAATTATTTAACACAAGTGGGGACAGAGAGCAGCATGTGAGCATTGAGAGGTCTATGGAAAGAGGTCACGAGGTAAACCCAGGGCCCCTCCCCCTCTTGGGTGGAATCTCTGTGTGGGCACAGGTGCATTTTCACTTCCCTGCATATGAGCGGGCTCTACAGCCAGGCATGGACTGGGGAAGGTTCCCATCTCTCGTGGCTCTCGCACACATCGATGAACACCCAGCCATTTAAGTGCACCCCCAATCTCAGGCTCTAAGGAAAGAGTTCGGTACCCAAAACAGAGAGCAACGTTTTCAGCAACTACTTATGCCTGTTCTGGTGTTTGTCAATAGGCAAGCCCGGACCAAAAAAAAAAAGACATAAGCCTTGCCCTAAAAAAGCTTCTATTCTAAAAATGGGCCTGAATCATAATTTTATGGCCACTAAAGTACTCAACCCCATATAAAAATATTACCAGAAGCAGCAATGTTAGATGGACTGTGAAGTGTGGTGTAAAAAAAAAAAAAGGGAGAGAGAAAGAGAGAGAGAGAGGCATTAAAAACATTAAGCTCCCGCAGGCGCTCGGACTAAGTGGGGCCGCTATTAAGAAGCTCATTTGCGGGAGTTCTCCAGCAAAGGTTGAACTCCATCTTCGGGAATGTTACTGTCGAGCATAGCAAACTCAATTTGGCCTAATGAATCTGCCTGCATTGCCAGTACTCCTTCACAATGACACAAATTACATTTAAACCATAGGGGGGACTTAAGGATGACTCCCTTCAGACTAGGAACTTTCATACCGGTCTTGGGTCCAATCAATTTCACGATGGCAGAGTTATGAACCCCTTCGCTCCTGGCCTCTTGCGAAGACTCCAGCCCCCACTCTGATCAGCAAGGATGCCTTCCAAGTAGATAGAACACGGCAGATCTGGTGGGCTTGCCAATCCTTTATTCATTCTATCTTTCTTCATTTCTTTCCATCGATACATATTTATGGGGTAGCTAATTACCATGCTGCAGGGCTGGTGGGAAGGCTGAGCCCAGGGCCTAAACAGATTCACCTCTTCATACCAAGAGCCTGTATTTAGCAAATGCCCCAGGAGTAGGCATAGAGGACAGAACTGCTAACCCTGTAGCTGGGCACAAGCACTGAAAAGAAAGCTACTAATTGGGCTAAAAGCGGTAGGAGCCATCAGATCAGAGGCCCGGAGCTTGTGAATGGCTGCAGGGGCCTGCCCGACTGCTTGGGGTGGTTGAGCCCAGTGACAGGACACACCAGCGGGAACCAGTCATTCATTTCTCCAATAAGCAAGCATGAGCTAAATGCCAGCCCTAGGGTAGGCACTGCAGATAATGGGAAGACCATAGATTTAGGAACCAGATACATGCAGGACTCAACCCTTTGACTCTAAACTGTATGAGAGGTACAATCTTGAGCATGTTACTCAACTGAACTGAGCCTGTATAATGGGGATAGTTCTCAGCGTTGTTCTGAAAATTGAATCAGGAAACATTCATGAAAACACTGTGTCTGGCACATAGCAAAATTTTCAGTAAATGTCTCCCCTACCAACTCTCAGGTTCTTCACCCCTAATGTGGGGTAACAATACCTGCCTCACAAGGTTCTTTTGTGAAAATGACCTCACCGAATGTCTATGGAAGCCTCTGTGAACTACAAAACGATGTAAAATGTGAAAAAATGTTTTTCACATTCTGGGCAGGGCTGGGGATAGTAAAAAAGGGGGGCGGACCTTTGTTCTTAGAAGATCGTAGCAGAGAGGAGCCACCTCAGGACGGTGGTGTCGGCGGGGCCCCAGAGGTGTGTGTAGAGGGCTCTGGCTCTCTAGAGGTGAGGCTGGAGAAACAGTGAGGGTAAGGATTACAGTCTCATGAGCCACAATGAAGTTTATTTTGTCGGCACCGGAAGCTATGGAAGTTTTTAAGCAGGAGAAATGTAAACTCATACATCTTTTGGAAAGTTGAGTGGCTCTGGAGGTGCATTGAATGGCTTAGAGTGACAGAGACTGGAAAAAGACTAACCAAGGATTGCAAGAAGGACTCCTCCCTCAGCTGTGGCGGCTCTGAAGGATCCCTTCCTCACCTGGTCGGTGTGATCCTGCCCAGAGCCGGTCCTCTGCTGCCTCCTACACCTGACTTTAACTCTCAGTCCTTGGGCCAGTTAGGCCCAGTTGGGTTCTCTTTTGCTGTAACATGAAGACACTACCCAAACATCTCTCTTTCCTCTGACTCATTCTCCACATACTGTCTTTCACTCATTCCCTCTCTTCACTGAAAACTGGCCCCCCATTCCCCCACCTCCCCCCCCCAGCCCACGGGACTAGGTTCCTGGGGCCATGTTGCTACTACAGGACTCTGATGTCAGACCATGATCTCCAGGGGTGGGCACCTAACCCAAGCTGGATCAGCCGTACTTTCCCTCCTAGCAATCCAGAACCAGGACACAAAAGCGGACTGGCCAGATGCAGTCATGTCATGAGACTCTGTGTAGAACTGTGACGGATGGCTGGACAGTGCATGAGAATACGTGTGGAGGGTCTGGATGATTTAGTCACCTCTAAGAGTTCTGGGCCTGATTTACGGGAAGGACTGGGAAATAATTCAGAATGGATTCAAGCAGAAAACAGGTTAGGTGGGTCTTCTCAGGGGGTAGGGTTTTCAGATTCTTGAGGCATGAGAATCAGGGAATGTGGGTGAACACAGCCCCTTAGGACACCCAACTGGCACTGCTATTCTGGACTGAGGTGGTTCCAGCCAGATGACAACGTCACCCCCAATTCAACGGGAAAGTAACTACTAACTGCTTGGGTGAGAGACTGGTTCGAAGTGGGCATTTTTAAATACAGAAAGATTTAGAATTAAGTACAGACCAGATGAAGTAAATCAAATTCATAGTATACAGAAAAAATAAATCAAACTTAAAGTATTATTATGTTTGTAACAAGCTTGGAAGAAAATCTAAGTATGTTTGGTACTTTAAGTACATTAGCACAACTGATATATTAGTTTAACAGATTAGTCTTGTAAATCTAATTTGTAATGTATAGTTGAGTAACTTATTTTTATTTATGATTTTAAGTTTAAGGGGGTAAGAGAATTTTATCAAAATTAGAAACATTATTGGAACACTCAAGAAAACTTTGAATGTACCATATTTATAAGTTTAAATCAGCAAATGTAGATGGTTCCCTGTAATATTTCAGGGAATGGACTCTAAGGCCAGAGTGACAGGTTTGGAAGCCCAGCTTTGCCAGTCACTAGCTGTGTGACCTCAGTCAAGTTACTTAACCTCTCTGTGCTTCTATTGCTCCATCTATAAGAATGGAGAATAACAGTTCCCCTTACCTCACTTGTTGCAGTCATGACTGAATGAGGTAAGATACAGAACATTATAAAACCACGCTGGTATAGAATGCCCTGCACAAATATCTGCTGTTATAATTGCTAGATTACATAAAACAACTTGAATACTTTTAAATTTTTGCTTGTTAGACAAAGAACTTAAGAAATAAATAAACGTAATGTATTTATAAGCTCAAAATATTCATAGTTTGAAGAAATGAATTTATAACCAAGGTATTCTCTCTTTCTCTCTCATACACACACACACACACACACACACACAACCACCAACTTATATTATCAAGTGCATCTGCAGAGAGAGGAAAATGAAGCAAAGTAGCAGCCTGAGTTCCTCCCATCTCAGGCTCCGGTGAGGCCCAACTGCACACCCCACCCTCAGTTTTCAAGAGACACCCCTCTGGGCTTATGATACAGTCCTCTTGGTGGGTCACTGCATTTCTGCCACTGCCACTGTATTGAGCGGGCTCTGTAGGGCTGGGCTCCCATCTGCCAGCTCCGAGTCAGGCTCCACCTGCTGCTGTCCCACCCAGGCAAGAAGAGGACAAGAAGAGACCCCTCCCCTTCTTCTCTGAGCAACCTCTGTCAACAGCAAGGAGACAAGCAAGAGTACCTCACTAGGTGGGTGACCTTGGGCAATGCACTTAACCTCTTGGTGCCCCCACTTTCTTACCTTTGAAATGGGATTGAAAATAGTACCTACTGACTCATTGTGAAGACCATTTCACAGCACATACAAATGCTGAATCATTGTATTGCATACCTAAAACTAACAGAATGATATATATGAATTACACTTCCTGTTTTAAAAACAACACATCTCCTAAAGAGAGTTAAAAAAAATAGTACCTATTGTACTGGTGTGTTATGTAAAGATATGATGAGTTAATAAATGCTGGGAGCTTCGCAGTGGCTGGTTCTAGGGCCCTGCATAAGTGTTAGCTTTTGTTACTGTCCTGAATCAACTGAGAAATGTAGCTGTGCTTCATACCTACATGTGGGTATATGCATTTGAACAGTTAGGAAATGTTCTAAAAGAAAAGGAGAAATTACAGTCAACCATAAAGTAGGTACAAGGCCAGAAGAATTACAAGGGCCAGATGGCTTAGAGCTTTACAGAAACTCAGGTTCAAAAGACTTCTGGAGCATATTTTGAAATTAAAAACAAAACAGCTGCCTCAGAGCATGTACATCCTTTAGCATCCATCAATATGCTGTCCCTCTATGTATCCATCCATGTACTCGGCGGATACTGCATACATGAATTTACTGCAATCACCTCACCAGGCACCAGGCACCTTGGGAGGATGACAGGCTCAAGTTCTCAAAAAACTTTTGGTCTAAAAGAGAGATAGGTAATTCAACAAATCATTTTAAAATGGAGTAAAAAGTGCTAACCTGTGAGCTTGCAAGGGACCTATGAGCACTCAGAGGAGAAAGAAATTATGGAAGGTATTTCCCTTCTCTACAAATGTCACTCTGGATTTGTGTGGTTAAATCTAAAAACAATCTTGCTAATTTGTTGGTACACAATGAACCTAAGGAATAGGTACTATTTTCTTTTTTTAACTCTCTTTAAGATGTGCATTATATATAAATATATAGGTACATATAGATATATAGATACACAGATAGATATAGATATACATATACATATAGATATAGATATAGATATCTGAGAGGAAGGGAGAGGGAGAGAAGATAGAGACAGAAACATCAATGATGAGAGAGAAGCATTGATCAGCTGTCTCCTGCATTAACCCACACTGAGGATCAAGCCCGCAACCCAGGCATGTGCCCTGACCAGGAATAAAACTGTGATCTATGGTTCATAGGTAGATGCTCAAACCACTTAGCCACATAGGCTGGGTAAGAGATGCATTTTGCAAAAAATTGAGGTATATTTCCTCAAAAAATTAAAAATGGGACTCCCACTTGACCCAGTAATCCCACTTCTAGGAATATATCCCAAGAAATCAGGAACACCAATCAGACAGGATATATGCACCCCTATGTTCATACAGCACAATTTACAATAGTTAAGATTTGGAAACAGCCTAAGTGCCCATCAGCAGATGAATGGATTAAAAAAACTGTGGTACATCTATACAAAGGAATACTACGCTGCTGTAAAAAAGAAGGGACTCTTACCATTTGCAACAGCATGGATGGACCTGGAGAGCATTATGCTAAGTGAAATAGGCCAGTTAGAGAAAGATAAATATCACATGATCTCACTCATTTGTGGAATATAATTAACAACATAAACTGATGAACAAAAATAGAGCCAGAGTCATAGAAGCATCGAACAGACCATCCAACCTAAGATGGAAAGTGGGTGAAGAAGGGAGGTCAGAGATCAACCAAAGGACTTATATGCATGCATATAAGCATAACCAATGAACACAGACAGTAGGAAGGTGAGGGCATGTGCTTGGGGATGGGAGCAGCTGGGGAGAGGTCAATGGGGGAAAAAGGAAACTTATGTAATACTTTAAACAGTAAAGAATTTAAATTAAAAAAACTGAGGTATAATTCACAAATGTCATTCTATTAGGGTTTAGTAATCCCTTTCATACATAATGCACATGTGAGGAGGACTCCTATTTTATTAGAAACTAGAGGCCTGGTGCATAAAATTCGTGCACAGGTAGGGTCCCTAGGTCTGGCCGGTGATCAGGGCCAATCAGGGCCTTCCAGCTGCTGGCCGAGCCTTCCTTCATTCTGTACTGCCCCCTGGTGGTCATCACACATGATCACAGCGATTGAACTCCTGGTCTCCTGGTCAAACTCCTGAGGGGACACTTTGCATATTAGCCTTCATATATACATATGTGTGTGTGTGTGTGTATATATATGTATGTATGTATATATATGTATATATGTATGTATATTACCAATATTCAACAATTTTGACCTATAGAAAAAGCAATTTATATGGTTCATATAACATTCACATTCATATATATATATATATATATATATATATATATATATATATATATATCTTATTTTCTTTTTGGAACATCCTCAATAAAATTTTCATTTAAATTCTTTAGGAATATTCATTTGGAGCTAAAAAATATTTTCCTTCTTCTGAATATTACCAAGAACTATGTACATATTAAAATCCCCTAGTAAAATCAGATCCACCCCAAAAATTCCTTTATTTTTAAATCATTCATGGTTATATGTTTCCCTCTTGTGGTAGAAAATAGAAAAAACAAGCAAGTATTCCCACAGCCTCACAAGGGGGCGCATGAACGGGCACCAGCCACATTGCACCATGCTAGGGGGCCCCTTCTGGAATACAATGAGGATCATGCTCCCTGGAGTTTTGTGGCAGACAGTTGTTGGTCCTCTATCAAAAAAAAACTCATAGATACAGACAAGAGAAGGTGGTTAGCAGAGGGGAAGGGATTGAGGAGGACAAAAAGAGTAGAGATGGTCAAATATACGGTGACGGAAGGAGACTAGACTTCAGGTGGTGAGCACACAATGGAGTATACAGACGTCGCGTTACCAAGCTGTACACCTGAAATTCATATAATGCTATTAACCGATGTTACTCCAAACAAATATTTTTTAAAAGAGTCTCAGCACACTGCTAGAGCATTAATGTATTACCAGACAAGTGACCCAGTCCACCTTATAAATAACTTTTTAGATTTGCTAAGCAAAGTCTCCAAGATTCTCGCTTCCCATTTGGGGGTCATAAGGTAATTCTAAGGCTGTGTCTAGGCTGGCCTGTGTAAGGCGAGCTCAGGGGTTAAGGACCCGTGTGGTAATAACTCGTCCTGCTGCAGCCACTTTCTCCCTCCCTGCAATGCCAGAGCTCAGATAGGGCTGTTTTAAAGTCTAATAAGTAAGCCCTTACTTCCCACAATGGCCTCTTTGTTTTGCCTGTGCTGTTCCCTCTGGTAGAATGTCTCCACTTTTTCCTGACTTCCTCTTTGTTATCCTTCAGGGCTTGGCTTGAGTGCATCTCCCCTGGAGACTTCCTCTGACTCCTCTCCATGTCTCTCCCAAGGACTCTCAATGACACCCCAGGAGGCACCTGTCACTCTATTGTAGTGGCCACTGAGAGTGGGAGACTGCACGCATGGTGTATGCCCCAAATGCACCGCACAGTAGAGAGCAACGAGGAAAATACTCAGTTATGTCTGATGAATGGAAAGCACCCCTTCAAGTATTGTTCGGGAGAAGCTGCTGGAGCAAGTAGATTCAAGCAACTACTTACTAAAACCACTACCCTAAGACCCTTGTGGGTAGGCCTGGGATGCAAACACCATACACTCTGACTAGCACTTAAGCTACTCAGGGACAATTCTGCTTATTTGGGGGCTGGTCATGGTGTCCTTTTGAGATGAGACAACTAAGTATCAGGCAGATAACATATTATTGAAAACCTAAATTATGTAGAACAGGTCCCCGACCCCCACCCCAGGCCCTGTGCATGAAACACTCCATAAACAAAAGACACTTCTGGGTGGAATTTTATAGGCTAAAATTTTATAGGTGTGGAGCATCTTGATAGATCATGACACAGCTGAGAGGAAGAAAAGTGGAACTGAGAAGGTGCAAGGTGGCTGGGGGGCTATCAGCAAAGAGAAGTTTAAAGGGTCTGTATTTCCCATCAAAATCCCCACTGCCCAGTGGAGCAGCCCGCTTATTATGACTATGTGTGAGGCATGAAGCTACGTAGGTAACTTCCTATGCATTGTCTTGTTATTTCCTAAACACACCTCTAGGACATAGAATTTTAATTTTACCAGTGAGTAAAGAAAAAAAGCAAAACCTGTTCAGGCAGTTTGCCTAAGATGAATTAGCTAATAAACAACAGCATACCCAGGAGTCAAACTCAAGTCTGTCTGACACCAAAGTCATACTGCAATGAAATTCTAATGTAAAAGAAGTGAGTTTGATCTCCCACTGACCTCAGAAGGGTGTGATGGCTTTACTTTTTGGTTATTCTTTAGCCATCTTCAGCTTTGGACTCTGAGAGATGCCAGATAAAAACTGCACATTGAGATTTGTTTTGGCAGGAGGCTGACACCAGTCCAGTGGGGTGACTTTTCTGGAGCAATTTCAAAATAAACATAATGACTCGCTTTTGGGTTGCACCTTAGAATTTCCCAAACCTTTGCATGCCCACTACTTTTCATAAAACACTCTAATAGGCAGATATTAGAATTAATCCCATTTTATAAGTGAGAAAACTGGGTTTTAGATCAGTTAAGCAAAGAATATGATACTGCACAGTAAACTGTACAACTGAGATTTGAACCTTTCCATTCCCACCCCTCACTGTGAACTCAAGGTATTTGGTAATGTTCAGGGAGCCCCCAATTGGCATGTCTTCCATTTGGCATTATGTCAAGAGTCCACAGACGCACTGTGGATCATGGAGTTCTGAAATCTTCTTGCCAATTATCACCATTGGTATACTTTCAAGTAGGACAACAAAGGTATTAGCGATATGCATTAAACTAGTGGCTGGGCCTTGCCTCCACCCTCACTTCTCTCTTCACCAAGTTTTCTTTGATTCCTCCTTATCATTATTGTTTGCCTTAAAAAAATCACCTCATCTGAGAAGAGAAGACATCCTTATTCTTCTTTCCCCCTCAAAGTGGAGCTGGGTGCCTCGCCTCCGTGTTTCCATGATTCCCTGAATAGTTCCTCTCATTCAGTTGCAGTGAGTTGAATGGTAGCCACCTAAGGTGACCAGATTTAAAGCGGTACACCATTGACCGGGGAGGGGGGGGGTCGTCTTACTTTTTCTTTTCTTTTTTTTTATTTTTTATTATTACTTAAAATATTACAAAGAGTAATCGGGACTTTTTTAAAATGCCGCGGGACGCGGGACAAATTGTTAAAAATCGGGACTGTCCTGCCGAAAGTGGGATGTCTGGTTACCTCAGCTACCCCCCACACACCTACCAAAGATATATTCCACTCAGAACTTGACCGTGTGATCTTATTTGATAAAAGGATCTTTGCAGATGTAATGAAGGATTTTGTGAGAAGACCATCCTGGAATATCCAAGTTGGCCCTAATCCAATAACAAATGTCCTTGAAGGAGACAGAAGAGGAGAAGACGCACTGAGAAGGCCACGTGAAGGTGGAAGTAGAGACTGGAGTTAGGGAGCCACAAAGCCAAGAACACCTGGCGTCACCACAAGCTGAAAGAGGCAAGGAAGCATCCCACTTCCCCCCACCCCCACCCCCCACGAGCCTTTAGAAGCCAGAGTCTTGATTTCAGACTTCTGGTCTCCATGGCTGTGAGAAAATACATTTCTGCAGTTTTAAGTCCCTCAGTCTGCAGTCATTTGTCAGCAGCCAGAGGGAACGAATACACTAGTATTTACACCATATCTTTGTAACCACCTATGGATGCTCCTCTACTAGCATGAGCATCCTAGGACTCTGTCTCACTCACCTCTTACCCCCAACCGTCTCACCACAGTGCCTGGAGCACAAAGAGTGCTCAGTAATGCAGTGGACGGAACAGACCCATGCAGCCCGGGAGGCTGCATCAATGTCTGCAGACATTTCTTGTGGCTTCTCGTCTGGAGCATGACGTCAGCCTGGGCCCATCCTCACAAGCTATCCATCTTCAACTAACCACTGCTAGCTTCATGACTCCAACGGGGTGGAGGTCTGACATCATGGGCCTGTAACTGAGACTTACAGCAACTGTGGACCTCGGCCTCGCAGGTCAAATTCAAGGGACACTGTGTGGACCAAGACAGGACAGGACATCTAGGTGGTGGGGATTGTGGCAGACAAAGAAGACCCTCCCTCTGCCCTCCGATGGCCTCAGCATTTGGAATAAGCATAATAATTAATAATTGCTAGACACATCAGAATCTGCTGTTTACTAAACACAGTGTCAGGCTCTGTGCTAAGTGCTTCACAAATTTTACTCCATCCTCACATGAATCTTTCAAGGCAGGTATTATTATAATATGCAAAATCTACATACGGGGAACTGGCTAACTGGTGTGGTGTTTTTCTCATGGATTTGACTGCAGAGGGCTTGGCGCCACCCAGGCAGCCTGCTCAGAGAGACAGTTTATCTTTTGTGACAGGCACAAACGTTACTCCCAATTCCACCTGAATTTCCTATGTATTTCTCTTCTGCTTCTTTTTTTAAATGGATTTCAATTTGCTCCACAGAATGCATTTCTCAAAGTCCCATGGAGGTGGTGTAACATGACAGTTTTCCTACTAAAACAAAAGATCTTGTCCATCTCCACCTAGTTATGCCATCCCAGCTCCATTTTCTGGACTCTGCCACCAGAGGACAATTTCTCAGAGTCAGGTGGGCACAGGCTTACCATCTGGGTTTCTGTGACTTACAGCTGACAGGACTGTCATCCTGTTTTGTTTTAGGAAACCTCCCCACTGTGCACAATTCCTAAATGCCTGATCCACACATGTTTAGCTGTTTACCAGAATGGAAGAGAACTGTGTCCCAGGCCACCACGGTAGACCGCAGAAGGAAAGTGGAGGCCAAGACATCCCTCAGCATGAACCGTCTTCTAAGACCCTCTCCACAGGCAGTGTGCTTGAACAGCATAAAGCACAGTAACTCAATTTAAAGGTATGCCAGAGTATTTTCAGCAAATTAATGTTACCTCCTTCCGCACAATCACCGTGGGAAGCAACATAGTTGTTCAAACAATGCTGACACCGCACTAACATTCCTGGAACTCTTTTTTCGGGCAAATGTCTTTACAGTCTGTGGCACGTTCTTTGAAAGTCTTCAGTCATAACAAATGTCATCCTTGGAGAATAGATTTGAACTTTGGAAAGAGACAAAAATTGGTTGGAGCCGTGTCTAATGAATAAAGTGGGTGATCAAATCTTGTTCCATCGTTTTAGGTGAAAAATGAGGCATGACTCTAAAATAATGGGACTGGTTTTCCTAGGTGACCCATAAACCGACTGGCTGCGCAATAATTCCCAGAGAGGAGTTTCAAAGGCGAGGAGCACTAGACGCATCGCTGGGATAAGTGTACGGTTCCCAGAGTGGTGATTTGGCAGGGTACAAGGCTAATGTGGATATATAAGTTCAAATGTGTTTGTAAAAAAGGAAATCTGATTGCTTACACTCATGAAAATAAAGAAGCTATTCTCCTGGAGACATTTCTCCTCCTTTCTTGACAGCCTGTCCGCTTTGGACAGGGAATCTGCTGAGAAAAACAGACTCATCTCATGCAGAAAGCCTTCACTGGCCACACTACCCCCTAAACACAGAGACCCACCTCAGGCTGGGGGCAAGTGCTCCCGCCCTGAGTTCCCACAGCCATCTCTTTTCCTTTAAGTATTAGTTCTCATACTAGATAGTGGCGATTGCCTTTTTATGTGTGTGTCAATCTTCTCCCATTCAACCAGTCTCCTTGAGAATGGGATCAGATTCAACTCCGTGTCTCCATGCACAAGGCAGTGCAGACAGAGCTTGGGACACTAATTCTGTTCTGGACACAAACCCTCTACCTCTGCTTCTCATGCTCCCAGGGGCTGCGCTTGCTAAATGAACTTGTTCTGCATGGCAACCAAAACTGAACACATGTAAGACCCATCCGCGTGAATTTATAGAGACCTGGGGTAGATGGGTGGGTGCTTAGTTAGGTCCGAAAGCATAGGGGAGCAACAGGGATTCACTGCTAATACATGGGGCTTATTTTAGGGTCATAGAAATATTCTAAAATTAGATCATGGTCATGGTTGCACAAATCTGTAAACACACTAAAAATATTGAATTGTTCACTTTAAATGCATGAATTGTGTGGTATGTGAATTATATCTCAATAAAGTAGTTTACCTTAAAAGTCCTCCACAATGGGAATAGTTGTGCCTTGGTTGCTTTCTAAGATGGAGGTTAGAATAAATAATAGTCAAGGTCTCTTCCAAAAATCTACTTCTGTATAGAAAATTAAGGCTCTGTCATCTCTGTAAACTATATCACTTGAAAGTTATGTCACCAAATTTAAGACAGTGAGGGCTGGCGGGTGTCCCTCAACATCGATGCTCCCTTTCATTTACCTTGACACCCCCATGTTTAGCCTGATACATAGCACCCAGAATAACACTGGTATTTCCCAGCTTCCCTTGCTGCTACAAGAGGCCTTAGACTAAATTTTGACCAATGGGACACAAGTGAAATTATGTAGTCTCTGAAAAAGGAGTGCCTTTCATCCTTTGGCACCCCTCCCTATTGGCCAGACCCAGCCTATGGGGGTACACAGCCATCTTAGACCTTGCAGATAAAAGCCAAGGCTGAGCTACAAAAGGAAAGAAAAATGGGTTCCCTCACACAATGAAGCCACCATAATGGTCCTGGAAGACCTCCCAGCCTCCTAGAAAGACCTCTGTTACTATGAGCTTTTGTTTTGGTTAAGTAACTTGTTTTGAAAACGGTTTTAGCAGCCAAATCTACATTTTCACTAATAATAAAACTTGGTATTCTGTACCAAAACAGAATCTAAAGTGTGTGGCATCGGCATACTTTTTTAGACCATGGCAAAAGCGCTACCACTGCCACCTTAGGAGGCAGACCACTGACCAACCAAACCTGTAGCTCTAGGCAAATGGTTGGGAGAATCCAGGAGAGGGGTGTTAGGTGACTGCTTCTTGCCACAATATAGAAAGGAGCTCAGGCAAAGACAAGCCAGTCTGCAGGCAGATGAAGAGGTTGCGGCTCTGCTAAAGGGTTTTCTTTGTGGACTGCAAACATTATGGCTGGTGAATGCTCCACTTATAACTCCATAGATTTATTGGAAGGGATTTAGGGCACCTCCCCTGGGAAAGTGTGATGTGTTTTATGGGTGGGAAGGAGAATAGGCATGATTATCTGCATGACCAAAGAGTGGTCCATGGCGAAAATTTCGAGTTGCCCCTGGGATTTAAAGACATAAGTACTGCACGCCATATTTTGTTTTCCGATGTGGTACTTTTCTAAGATTTTTTGTTAAGGTTGACTTTGACTCTACTAAAGTCTCACCTTCCACTCTAATTTGAGACTCCATCATCCCAGGGTAAATAAGATGTGACTTCCCAGTATCCACCGGATGATTTGCCCCCATTGGCTCCAGGGAGGCCAGCTGGTCCACAATTATATTCTACCGGCTCAGTTTTCATTGTTTATTTGAATCATCAAAGGAAGAAAACCAGTCATGTCTCGATGTGGATTTTGCCTCTTTGCCTTGTTGTGATTCCATGAACCGGTTTCAATTCAATCTAATAGCAAGGTTGGCACACTTCTCCGCTCCAAATGCTCGCTTACTTAAAACTTCTCCCAGACTGGCCGTGTCCTCAGCCACTCTCAGGGGGAACCCGGCATTTGGAGCCCAGTCCTGGGGTGTCTGTTCTGTCACATCTCTCTGTCCTAGGAACAGAGGGGGCCGGTCCTAGTCTGTGTTCCTGACTCTGTGACCTGTGTCACCTGAAATCTTTGCTTCAGGGAAATAAAGCAATGCCTGTGAAAGTATCTTGTGAAATATAGAGCATGAGGTGTGTTTTTAGTGCAATTAATTCTTGCAGAGTATGAAACAAAAATACAGAGTTGGAAGGTGGGGGAGCCTCCAGCCTACTTCTGCAACATGCTATATGCTCTCCCACATTTGGTTCCCCTCAGATACTCTTCACCTTCAAGTCTGGGGTAGGGCTTCCCCGTCTGAATCAGATGCACCTCTTTTCTGCTCGCACAGCCTGCCTTGCTCACCTCCGTAGCAGCTCTCACTGCACCTTGTAGCAGTTGCTGGTTTGCTGTCTGTAACCCATCTGGCCTCCAACACAAACCTTCTTGACTCTAAGTCCCAAGTAGGTGAGGACTGACTGGGCATGGCTTGTCCTTGCATTATCCCAGGAGTCGGGGCAGTTTAACTGACATTTTCCTCGTGAGCTCCCTGCAATGTTTGTGATCCCCACACTGGCAGGTTCGGCCTAAAAAATGTTCAATGGACTTAGCAACCAGAAAGTCAGTAGTAACCTTGGTGTGAGAAATTTTAGCAGAGTGACAGAGAAAGCAGAAGCCAGACTGTGGTGGGGTAGGGAGTGAATGGGAGGTGAGAAATCAATGATGGTGAACACAAACACGTTTTTTACAAAGATTGGCATAACGGGGGAAAGCAATGAGGGCAGTCGCTAAAAGGTGAAAAGGTTTTAAGAACATAATTTTTTAGTCGTAACTAATTCTTTCCTTCCCACCCCACACTACTGATAATTTTCATTTGGGCCCCTATAATTCTTACTATTCTATAAGCTCCTTAATCAGAAGTCCTGTGTCTGAATGCTCTTTTTACCCACACAATTCTCTGTTCATGGCTCAGTGTTTGTTGAATGAATGAATGGAAGGCAAATTCAACACAGGCAATAAGGAAATGAAGGATTATAGTAGTTTGTTCTTTCAAGAGAATCTGAGGTTGTCTGAAAACTTGAGCATGAAGAAAAATCCAGACAAGGTTTGGCCCAAGGAGGCAGGTGTAAGTTAGGTCCAGTTTAGGTTAGGAGACTACTAGAAAACAGATCTTCAGATGTAAGGGTCCCCTGGTTCCCGGAAGCTGTGCAAACTCCGTGCTGCAGTCTCAGTGCTGCCATTACAGAGCCTGCAAATGATTTAAACTGCCTAAGCCCCCGTTTCCTCCTTGGCAACTTGAAGATGCCCATAGTGGCATCGACCTCACAGGGCTGCAGTAGGTTAAATGAACTACTGAGCGTAAAGGGCTGACATTACCATGCTTGGCAAAATGGCACACTATGTTAATGTGATAAAGTACTACTAAAATGAATTAAAATATTAGTAAAGAGAATGGGTTTCACAAGAGTTGGGTAAAGGTCAAATCTTATTTTAAATACAGAAAGGAAATTTTGTTTTTAAACAAACTCGTTAGAAGACATTTTATACGAGTGAACAGTCAGCCCTGATTCACCTATTTTGTAAATGCGTTTTTTCCGCATATCAGGTTTACTGCAGTCTCTCTCCAAGGTTCACCTGTCCGAGTGAACGTGCCCAATTAAACCGGTTACCGTTCCTTGGGTGGGGGAGGGGGAAGAAGAGACACAGTGTTGCATTAATTTCCTGTACTGCTTGCACAAGAGCGCCGTTGGGTATGCAGCTTCTGTCCCAGTGAAAATTCAGCTCCAGCCCGCTCCGAGGAACACATCCAGAAGCACAACTGGGCAAAGACCCAGAGGCGCCACTGGGCAAAGACCAGCCTTTGCAAACCCTGGGTCCCAGCAACCGGGCCGCGCAAGGGCAGGAGCTTGCAAACTCCGCACGCAAACTGCCGGGTGGAGGACGAACCAACCATCCACGCCGCTGGGCGGCCTCACACGCCAGGGGGCGGGCGCGCGGCCACTGCGGCCGCCAGCGCGGGGCTGGGAGCCCGCGAGGAGTGCCAGCCCCAGACCAGAATAGAAGGCAACCAGGGCTGGAAGCGGGGGGTCGGAGCCAGGCCTCCGACCTTTCCCGGCTGAGGCACCGCACTCCGCTCTGTAACCGTATCTTTAGGCGCAGGAAATGCTCCCGTAAATGTCAGAGGCCCCGGGAGCGGAGGAGGAGCGATGGGAGGGGCAGGAGGCGGAGGCGGGCGCCCCAAGGTCAAGCCCTGCTCCCTGCCCGCGCCTACCTGTCCCCCAGGGAGTCGGGAGAGCAGCCCCGCGGCTAGGCGGCCCCTTCCCCGCACGCGGCGACCTCCTCGGGGCTCCGGGGTCCCCGGGCCGGCGGGAGCGAGCGCAGAGGAGCTGGGGGTGGAGACGGGGGCGGCCGCGCACGGAAGTGGCCGGCACCGGGCGCGCGGGCGGGCGGACGACTCCGCCGCACGTAGCGCACGGCCCGCGCCGGGGCGCTGGCTGCCGGGGCCGGCGCGTCCCTTACCCCGTTGGCGGCGGCGATGCGCACGATGAGCTGGATGGCCTCCTTCATGTAGAACCGGCCGTCCCCGCCCACCACCAGCGTGGCCTCCTGCCGCCGCGCCGGCTCCACCGTGGAGATGATACTCTGGATGAAATTCTCCGCGTAGTTGGCGTGGTCCTGGAACACCTTCACCCGCTTGCGCAGCCCGCTCGTGCCCGGCTTCTGGTCCGGGTACGCCTGGGTCTTCACCGTCACGATCTGCACCATGTTGGCGACTGGCTGCCTGGAGCCGGAGCGGACTCGGTGAACCGATGGGTGGCCTGGGCAGCGGCTGCAGCTGCTCTGGGCGAGGGCGCGGGCGGGTGGGGGCAACGCCGGCTCTCCGGCCGCGCTCTGCCCTTCTCCTTAAAGGGACAGGGCCCTCCCCCTGCCGCCAGCCCACCTCCTGGCAGATTTCAGTGGGAGGGGAACGGGGTGCGCACACCGCCCGGCCTCTTGAGAAATGGGTGGAGCCTCTCAGATTTGCCCTACTCCCCACCCCACCCCACCCCAACCAAAACACCATCAAATAAAATCCTCACCTCCCGTAAATGAGGGCAAGGCTTGGGGAAGGAGCCAGGTCAGAGGTGAGAAAAATACAGAGCATAATGATTTCCTGTAGTTCGACTAGAGTATCATCGTTTTCCAGTAAATAATTTTCTGGAAACCTGTTCTGAGGGATAAAAGTGCAGCCTTAACTAGATTTTGACTCCCCGTTTTTTCATTCTCTCTCCAAATATTAGAGTATCCGTGTTAGAAAAATAACTCTAAAGGCTGGTGGTGGGCGGGGACGGCCGGTTCTACATTATTCTTACCACTCCCCATGTCACTATACTTCTGTTGGTTAGGGTGGGTATACTAATAAGTAAGGTTTTATTGCATGTAATATTTCTAATCCTTACTAAAATGCAGGAGTCAGTTTTATGCCTAAAAAACTGAGATTCAAAAAACAAATGGCTTGTCAAGGCCACAGAGATAAGCACATGAGGCCAACTCCCGTGGGTGTGGCTCCAAAACCAGGGGCTCTTAGCACAATCTGCCTGCCTGTCTCACCAGGTTTGACAACGAGGACATAAATGTACTGAGAGGCCTTGATAAATGTGGGTACAAATACAAGGTAAGGCTGAGGAGATTACCAGCAAACATGCCAGCTATTCATGCAACAGAAATTCGGTGAAGAGATCAAGGAGGATTGAAGAAAGGATTCATGGTCGATAGAGTCGGGGAAGAAGATTGGATTATTGAGTAGGATCTTGAATTCAGCATCCCCCTCAATTTGGTGAGAGTGATTGTCTCTGCTTGGTGAAGTGGGAAAAAACTGACTTTTTCCTGCCAATTACAGGTGTGACCTGGGTGAGTTAGTATCTGTGGGCATCCATTTCTTTACCATAAATGGATATAAAACTTATCTTAGAGAATTGCTGCAAGAATCATTGGGGTTTTGTATGTCAGTTTTTGATCGTGGAGATACAGTAGAATCATCCAATACACTTTATAAACTATGCTTCAGCTCCAATCCAGACAGATTCAATCATTATCAGCTGATGTACGTAAATCACCTGGAATGGTATCTGACACATAGAGGCTCTCAAAAAATATTAGCTCCCCAACCCCAGCTCCAAAACCAGAACTTACTGTTAAATCTGTGGATTTGATTATATTTATGCCCTTGTAATGGTTAACTGGTATCTCTTGATCAAGCAGAGAGGCTGACAGACACATGAATGCTGACTCTCAGAAATCAAGTGCTGGTATACATGTTCAATAGCTGTTTTGTCAATATAGAAAGGTCTTAATATCACTGTAGATGACTTTCAGGGCAAATAACGTGAAAACTAAATCTTGGGCTGCTGGTAAGGATTTCCAATATTTACACAAAAATTCACAAAGCTTAGAGTAGTAGCATCTTGTGAATTAAGCTCTATAATCAACCCATTTTTTAAGCTGGAGAACTGATAAAATGGTTAATGTAATTAAAGGTATCTAACTCTACAAAATGAAAATATAGCATAGAATCCCTGAGTCTTAGAAATACCTACTTCACAGAGTTGTATGGATTAAATCAGCTACTGAGGTCCTACACAGTGCTAGTAGGTACTCAATAAATGGTCACTCATTGTTATAGAGTGGTGGGCTCAGAGTCAGATCCCATGTTCTCCCTACTAGTACATTCCTCACTGTCTTTGGAACAAGGATGGTGTTGGGGAGCACGCAAGACTTGGTTGGAAAGTTTGTAAGGAGGACATTCTGAGAAAAGTGAAGTGTGTGGAAGGCCACCTGCCCTGTTTATCCGAATTCTGACTTAGGGGAGACTTAGGTGAATGTCGAAGGTGGCGCCCCTAATTATTCCTTGACCTTTCCAAACAAGTCTGTGCATGTGCAGACCCCGGGTGTTTACTGGAATCCTTATGCTTAATCCCTGGATGCCCTTGCCTAGAGGACAATGGAAACACATGTGTCCTCCCAAGTTACCCTACTGATTGTACCTAAATATAAACATTCCAATAAAAGCCTAACGAGGCAGGCAATCGAGGCAGCCTGGTCACTTCGGTCAGGCCACCCTTTGGCCTCTCTCTCACAGTGAAACTGTGTGGGAGGAATCTGTTCATCCGACGACACTCTGGGGCTGCTGCTCAGCTCCAGCAGAATGGGGTGTTTCATTTAAGAGGACTTGTTCATACTTCTCTCACCTCAGAGGTTGTAACTATTAGTTTTAACTACATAACAAACCACTCTTAAATTTAGTGGCTTACGACAAATACCATGTACTATTATTGCTCATGATTTTAAAAGTTACTGGGTGGTCTGCTGATTTGGGCAAGACTGCTGATCTTAGCTGGGCTCCTGTGGCAAGCGGTCCCCATGATGCTTGTCTCCTGATAACATGCCTTTATGCATTTTCCTTGTATTGCTTTCCTTGCTGTGTAACACATTACCACAGACGCAGTGGCTTAAAATAACACCCTCTCATTATCACAGTTCTGTAGGTCGGAAGTGTGGGTGTGTTTGGCTGGGTTGAACGCTCAGGAGTCAAGGTGTCAGCTAGGGTGGGCTCTGGGAAGCATCTGCTCCCAGGCTCATCCAGTTTGTCAGCAGGCTCCATTTCCACACAGTTGTAGGTCAGAGGTCCTTGTTTCCTTGATGGTTGTCAACCAGAGTCCACTCTCTGCTCCCAGAAACCATCTGCATCAAGTCCTTCTTATGACTGCAATCTCTGACTCCCTCTCCTGCCATCAGCCAGAGAAAACTCTTATGTAATTTGATAAGACATACCTGGAAATCTCCCTTTGCCACGCAGTGTAATGACTGGGAGTGAGATCTCCTGCACTCCAAGTTGATTTCGGAGATTTCCAAGTTGCAGTGTTGAGGAAAGCAGCAGCATGATTCCAGTTTTCTCATGGATGACACTAAGGTAGAAAAAGAAGCCATTGGACCTGAAGAGTTCATAGAAAGAGAAATGAGAATTCTTTTTTTAAAATACATTTTATTGATTTTTTTACAGAGGAAAGGAGAGGGATAGAGAGTTAGAAACATCAATCAGCTGCCTCCTGCACACTCCCAACTCGGGAGGTGCCCGCAACCAAGGTATATGGCCTTGACTGGAATCGAACCTGGGACTCTTGAGTCCACAGGCCGACGCTTTATCCACTGAGCCAAACCAGCTAGGGCGAAATGAGAATTCTGGACAGTGTAGACCAGTAAGACAGGATGACTGTGTGCTCCAGAGACTTTGGTACCAAAGGGCCAAGTATTGTTTTTCTCCAATGCTTTGGTGCTATATGAACTAACGATACCTAATAACAGCCACAGATGGGCTATTTCAGCCAAATGAAATAGAAATCAAGATGCATTCCAGCCCTGCTTGTGTGGCTCAGTGGGTGAGCATAACCCATGCACCAAAATGTTTGATTCCAGGGTCAGGTACATGCCTAAGTTGCCGGCTGAGTCTCCAGTAGGGGGTGTGTGATGTTTCCCTCATCAATGTTTCTCCCTCTCCCTTCCTCTCTCTCTAAAAGTCAATAAAAACTTTTTAAAAAAAAATATGAGTTATAGAAAAATAGATGTTATTTCTCAAATACCTGTGATTTGAGATGTATATCTGCTCACAGAAATCTCTAAGCCTCTGCCACCAGAGCAGAAGGGAGTTTGGAAAACTTTAAGTTGTTATAAAAAAAAAAAAAAGTAAATTGTCTTTCATGAACAGTTAGATGTGTAACCCTTTCATCTGTTATCTAATTCATATTTTTTCATGTTCATACAGTGTTATCTACTTGCATTAATTAATCCTAATAAAAATCCAAGATGCAGTCAAAGAGTTATCAGAAGATACACTAACTCAGAATTACTTATAACATGGGCTTACCTAAATAGTATAACATGAATAAAAAAACAAAATTATATATATAGTATTATCCTACTTGAGTATTTTATTTCTTTATGAAACACACACACATGCTAAAGACTAGAAGGAAATATATCAACATATATAACAACAATCACCTCTAGTTTGTGAAACAGGGTAAATTTTTATTTCCTTCTTTATGCTTTACCCAGATTCTTCATGTTTTCTATAGAGTATTTGTATTATTCTATAAAATAAAAATACATTTTTAGTACTTCTTGTAATTGGTCATTCTAATTTCATTGAGTTATTCTTTATCCTATAGATGGTATTCATTCATGTATTGATTCATTCACATTCACTCTACAATTAGGTGTAGAACTTCTGCAGAGCACCAGCTCTTTAAAGGGTATAAGGCGAACAAGTCAAAATGGTCCTTGGTCTTACAGAGCTTGCTAGAGGTTGGAAGAGATGGATACTAAATAATATATATATACTAGAGGCCCAGTGCAGGAAGATTCCTGCAAGAATAGGGCTTCCTGAGCCAGAGCGAAGCAGAGAAAGGAGAGAAGCCCACCTCGGCGCCCTCCCTCTCCCTCCCTTCTTCACCGTCTCCGCTGCCTCGGCTCCATTCCCTTCTCCTCTGCTTGGCTCCCTTCTGCAACATGTGGCTTCCTTCTACACTGTCTTTAGTCTTCACTTGGCCTGTGTATGCAAATTAACCGCCATCTTTGTTGAATTAATTTGCATATCGCTCTGATTGGCTGATGGGTATAGCGGAGTGACACCAATTTGCACATTACTCTTTTATAGATGTGGATATATATATAAAAAGGTAATATGCAAATTAGCCAGGACACTGTAACAGTCACAACTGCTCAGGAGGAGGCTGCGTGTACAAGTGGGCAGGAGGGGACTGCTGTGCAGTGAGGCAAGTCATGGATGGTGCAGGCCCACAGAGAGCAGTGTGGAGCAGGGCCCACAGAGAGCACGGGTGGTGCCTTCCCCTGATCAGCCTGGTTACCTCCTGCAAAAGGAGGCCAGACTATGGGGAGCGGGCCTAACCCATCAGTAGGACATCTCCTAAGGGCTCCCGGATTGGAGAGGGTTCAAGTTGGGCTGAGGGACTCCCACCCCCATGCACAAATTTCATGCACAGGGCCTCTAGTAAGTCATAATTGTGATAGTGCTGCAAAGAAGTATAGGCACTATAGGAATGTAAATAGGAGGGTCTTTCCCAAACTGAAACTCTGTACCCATGAAACACTAACCCTCCATTTCTCCCTCCCTCAGCCTTTAGTAACTACCGTTCTACTTTCTGTCTATGAGTTTGACTATTCTATTCTCATATATGTGGAATCATATATTTGTCCTTTTGTGCCTGACTTATTTTACTTAGCATAATGTCTTCAAGTTTCATACCTGTTGTAGCATGACAAAAGGGCTTTAAGCAGAGGAATACTGTGATCATAATAGCATTTTTAAGAGGTCACTCTGGCTACTGTGTGACTAGATGAAAGGGGACAAGTGGATGAAGTGAGCCAGATTGACAGGTGGGAACTGGGTGTATTATAATAAGTTGAGGTCAATGGAGATGGGTAGAAGTGAACAGACTCAAGATATTTTCAGAAAGTAGAGTCAAAAAGACATGCTGATAGACTATCTATAAAAGCGAAATATTAAAATTAACCATTTCTCCGAGACAGGGTAAGCCACGCCCACCAGCCAATCAGAGCAGCTGTATGCAAATTAGCCCAGCCAACATGGCGGCCGCCACTCACGGACCTGAGTAAAGGGCAGTTTCCATTGCGGCAGGAGCGAAAGTGAAGCTGTGCTCGCTCCACTTAAACTGCCTCTAGCGAAACACAGATTTGAAACAATATAACGAACATAGAATCCTCGGAAGCTGAAGGAAAGAGCAGCCCCGGCCTCACCAGTAAAAGTAACAATTGTTTCATTATAGATGCTGCGAGGTGAAGCAAAGAGGAGGCTTTAGTTAGAAGGCCACCTTAAAGGAACAGTGTATCAATTATAGGAGATAACCCCAGGCCTTAAAGGAACAGTATCAATTATAGGAGAAAAAACTCCAGAAACCTCCATCCAGCCAGCCTTGCTGGGACGTTGGGTCAATGGGAGCTGTGGGCAGCCTTAAAGCCCGTCACCCAGGCTGGTCAGGCACGCCAGCAGGTGGGACATCCCCCAAGGGGTCCCAGACTGCGAGAGGGCACAGGCGGGGCTGAGGGACCTCCCGAGTGCACAGAGCAGCTGCAGGGCGGAAAAGCGCAGGACCCAGGACCCGTGAGTGGGAAAGAGGCGGCAGGGTTGGAGGGCACC
>PVJC01015206.1:0-35378 GCA_004026665.1 Murina feae
CCCCTACAGGCCTGGGTCCCCCCAACTGTCCTCCCCTGCAGGCCTGAGTCTGCCCAACTGCCCTCCCCTGCAGGCCTGGGTCTTCCCCAACTGCCCTCCCCTACAGGCCTGGGTCCTCCCAACTGCCCTCCCCTGCAGGCCTGGGTCACCCCAACTGCCCTCCCTTGTTGGTCATCTTGTGGCAGCCATCTTTGACCACATGGGGCAGCCACCTTATGATGGTCAATTTGCATATTACTCTTTTATTAGACAGGACTAATACCCAACGAGTGAAGTTGCACAGCCCCACCCAACTGCCCATCACCCCACCTTAACACCCTAACCTCTCCACCCAGAGCTCAAGTGCACCTGGCCCCACCCTCTGTCCCACGAGTTGCCTCAGGATGGTTCCGCCTCCTCCATGAGCCTCCCTGCTTCTACCATGTCTCTAGAGCAATGTGGTGGCTCTGCCCCATCATGGCGCCAGCTAGAGAGTTTCAAGTCCCGCTTTCTAGTGGTGCATGTGCTATGCTCCTTACCCTGGCAGGTGGATGGCAAGGTGCTTAAGAGAGAGTGGTGGGTGGCAAAGGAGTGGTGAGGGGGGTCACTATGGGCTCTCACCCCTGCCCTCCCAGCCACGGGATGGTGCTGCCTCCTATGGGTGACTCCTTGCTTCCACCCCATCTCTGGAGCAGTGGGGTGTTATAACCATTAGCATATTAGATCTTTATTATATACGATTACATTAAATAACTGGTTTGGATGCAACAAGCATGCTTATAACTTGGCAAATATTTGCTTTTTTGCCTTGTACGTAGCTTAAAACATAGTTACTGTTACCTGTAAAATGGAGAACAAATTGAGTCCGTATGATTTTATACTGAAAATAAATGTATCATTTGCTTTTTATCTCAAGACATGGCAGTGGGAACTTTGTTATAAAATAAATAAATAATCCCATATTAAATATTAAACTATCATTTTTGATTTTTGACTGCATTAGAGCATTTACAGACTGAACCCTCCCAATAGTCAAACATTAACAATAGAAACCCTTGTTATTGAGATAATGGATAGAGTATGGTGGAATACACATATTCTATTTTTTTTCATTAAAAATGTATGTTATTTATTACTTGCATCCTTAAGGTCTTCCTTTTTGGTGAAAGCTATAAGTAGAGCAAACAAAACTCCAGGTAGAGCTGACTCTCAAAGATTTTACAGTTTACGGTATTTTTGATCTTCTTCTGGCCTGCAGAGCAGATCCAGGTGGAAGCCTACAAAAGTGCATCACATAGTTTTCAGCTTCAGAGGGATCAGGCAGAGCAATAAGAAACAGTATGTTTTAAAACTGCATCCGGTTAGAGGAGAAAGCAGTGGTTATCACATATTTTATAAAGATTTTTAACAAATTTTTTTAACCTGTATACAATTAGCACGTACATCATACATCTGCTATGACTAAAGCAAGGACAGCAGGCAAAGGGAAGAACTCCTCACCAAATCTTTGGACATAGTGCTACTATAAAAACTGATCATGTTAACTAAAGAGAACCTGCTAAATTAAGGCAAAATCTCAATTTCCAGCCAGATTGGAAGTAAAATGCTGGGTGTGACCTAGAAGATAATCTGTCCAGTTTTGAAATGCAAGTGTTTGGACTCCTATCAGGGGAAGTAATAACTCTAAGTAATCAAGCAATATATATGTGTTGTTTTCCCAGCAGGGTAAACATGACCTTGTTTAGCAAGTTACCTAAAAGCAGTTCTTATTTTACAAAAGGTTGAGTAAATTTATAAAGAGAAACACACACACATACACACACACACACCAATTATAAAGTGGTTTAGGAATTTTCAACTAAAGATACGAATAAACTCCCATCTCTTTTCAGGTTCAAATCAATAGGTTCTTTGCTAAGGCTATGAGTGAAAGGTAGTCAGACATGTTTTTCAATAAAGTTTGTTTGTTTCATGCTCAACCCTTAACCAATAACACACTTTTATTCATTAATTTATTAATTCAAGCATGTATCTTAAAGGTCTGCATCATAGGTGTTAAGGAACAGACTCTGGGGCCTCACTCTAAGTGCAGATCCCAGCTCTTCCATGTCTAGTTGTATGAACTTAACCGCATTTCTTAACCTCTCTGTGCCCCAGGTTTCTTACATCTGAAACCTAGAAGCTGGTATTTATTTTATACAAAAATTATATAAATGAATGATTCAGTGAGCACACCTGTTAGTTATTATTAGTAACATGCGCTAGACATAAATTAGATGTAGAGAAAAATGGATGATTTCACAGAGATAACATTCTAATAAAGACACATTAAACAAATAAACACTAGTAAAATGTAGGTTATGTTAATTGCCCTAAAGAAAAATTAGATGGGGATAAATATATAATGTTTGTGTTGTTAGGGTGGAGGGAAAGGTATGGGACTAAGTTATTTAGACTAGGGATTGCAGGCCATTCTGGAAAAATAACATTTGAAAGAGACATACTATGTGTACCAGTTAATAATGTGAATTTTTTCAATAGATGGAGTTAGAATATGTTGATATATATGCGATTTGATATGTATGCTATTTTACTGTATTGACAGCAAACTTTAAAAATTCATATGTCAAATTTGCTGAAAGTGTTAACATCGTAGATATTTTTACACTTAAAATGTCAAAAAAAGAACATATGTAGAAAGTTTTAATGCATTACTTTATTTTGAAGAAAAAGTTATCATATACTTCAGGAAACTTATGGTGAACATGCTCCATCTCAAGATACATGTGAACGCTGATTTAAATGCTTCAAAAATGATGATTTCGATGTGAAAGACAAAGAACCTCAGGTCAACCGAAAAGTTTGAAAACCAACAATTACAAGCATTGTTGGATGAAGATGCATGTCAAACCCAAAAAACAACTTGCAGACAGATTAAATTTTGCTTAGCAAACAATTTCTGATCCTTTATAAGCAATGGGAAAGATTTTAAAGGAAGAAAAATGGGTGCCACATCAACTAAACGAAAGATAAATGGAAAACCAAAAACTCATCCATAAAATGTTGCTTCAATGGCACAAAAGAAAGTCTTTTTTGCATCAAATTGTGACTGGAATGAAAAGTGGACTTACTTTGAGAATCCCAAATGCACAAAATCATGGGTTGATCCAGGTCAACCATCAACATTGACTGCAAGGCTAAATCGCTTCGGAAAGAAGACAATGCTCTTCGTTTGGTGGGATCAGGAAGGTGTGGTGCATTATGAGCTCTCTAAAATCATGTGAAACCATTAATACTGATCGCTACTGACAACAAATAATCAATTTGAACCATGCTTTAATCGTGAAACAACCAACATGTGCCAGAAGACATGGCAAAGTAATTTTGCTTCATGGTGATGCACCATCACACACTTCAAAACCAGTTAAAGACATTTAAAATATCTTGCCTGGGAAGTATTAACCCACCCGCTGTATTCACCAGACCTTGCTCCTTCAGATTACCACTTGTTCTGATTGATGGCACATGCACTTTCTGAGTAGCTCTTCAAAATGTACGAAGAAGTGGAAAATTGGGTCTCTGAATGGTTTGCCTCAAAACAAGAAAAGTTCTATTGGGACGGTATCCACAAATTACCTGAAAGATGGGGGAAATGTGTAGCTAGTGATTGACATTACTTTGAACAAAGCACTTTTGATGTTCTTCTTGAAATTACAGTTTTTTCTTTGATTACAAAATTGGCATTATTAACTGTTACACCTAATAAATGGGAAAAGTAAGTTTTATAAATATTCAGGTAAGAATATTCTTTTATTTCCCCTTTGCCTGATCCTTGCCCACCTTATACAATATTTTTCAAAAGACTGATTTATCAGTTGAGTAATATCATAAATTGAGTAATGTTTCATAGGTTTCAATTGAATATGCACAAATTATATTTGAAAACTCAACAGAGAAGAGATGTGAACTTTTCATGTAATAATAATGGAGAGCCATTATTGATAACACAGGTATAAAATTGTTGAAACATATTGAGTAATATCTGATCATAGACTTACACCAAAAGTTTACAGAATTGTAAAGACATTCTGATGGAAGGAGAGCTCATTAGAGCTGGAATGGTGATCCAGTTTCCATGGGAGGGACATGAGTAAAGTTTTATATAGTAAAGTGTACTGGTCTTGAGGACCTGGATTCTGTGAGTCTTAATTATTGTGCAAATTAAGTAGAATTAAAATTGTGAAAGTATTTTACAAATTATAACATGCTCTGTGTAGAAGTTATTTTTCAAAAAAGATGAAGCTCGATTATTCTCACTTGTACAATGAAGGGGAAATAGCAGCTAGAAACATGTTCATTTCATGCACCATTCAAGCTTAAGATAAATTATCATAATGCCCTGCAGGTGGAGAAAATGTATAGTTTTGTATAAAATGTAAAATAGATACCTCTTTTGTGTTCCTTCTCTTGGCTGGAAAAGAAATTACAAATCAAAGGAGTAGAATGTTCCCTGTAATCATCCTCTTTCCTCTCTGAACTATTTTTGTTTTACTTCTAGGTCCTAGATAAAGCTGGAGCCATGTCAGGGTATATTAGCCACTGAAGTCTGAACAGAAGGGCAATTCCTAATCAAATTGGCACTAATTTTTTTCAATACAAATTATCATCATTCACAGCAAATTTGCTTTTCATAAACTTTGCCAACTTGAGGGATGGTTCTCAGCATTTTCCTCTCCACCCATCAATAAACAGATCAAATCATTTTTTAAAGTATATTTTATTGGTTTTTTTACAGAGAGGAAAGGAGAGAGATAGAGAGTTAGAAACATCGATTAGAGAGAAATACCAATCAGCTGCCTCCTGCACAACTCCTACTGGGGATGTGCCCGCAACCAAGGTACATGCCCTTGACCAGAATTGAACATGAGACCCTTCAGTCCGCAGGCTGACGTGCTATCCATGAGCCAAACCGGTTAGGGCTCAAATAATTTTTAATAGCTATGTTCCCTGCCCCCCCATTTATTCCAAATCTCTTCCACTTAAAATAAAAGTACCATAAAGGGATTTGTTTTACTTTATAATATTTCTTATTCCAATAAATTTATGTAAAATGAAAAATTTTAAATGCATATTGCAAACATTGTACTAATATTAAGAAATATGTTTATTACTTATCTACTGTGTATTTTTAATATTATCTAGCCCAATACTTTATATTCAAGAAGATATATGTGCATGTCAGACTACATATTTATGTTTCCAACTGTTATGCTACTTTATAAAAATTGTACAGACTTTCAGGTGTCATCATAATATTTATATATAGTTCTCTTATTCTTCATTATTTACAGTTGCAGTTTGCAGTGCCATCTGCTCAAAATATACATTTTTATAGGTTTATACTAATGCCATCATTTAAATTGTTTGCCAAATTGCAAATATTGCTAAAATATTCCAGAAAGATAAAAACACTGGGCCGTGGTCTATGGTTCTGAAGGCTTATACTCCTCTGCATTTAATTACCTTTTGAGGTTGCTTAGGTTCAGAGCCGTATTGTGCAAACTTGTGGCTAGAAAATTATGGTTTTATTATTTTAGTTTTGTATTATGAACCACAATAAGATAAAAGAGTTCATCTGAAAATAACCATCTTTACCAGTAAAAATTATTAATTACAAAATAAATGATGTCAGTGACATTATTGGAAAATTTCAGGTTTAATTAAGAATACTACAAAAATAGAACTGTCATAAAACTTGGCATTTTGGCAGTTTTTATTCCTGTGTGAGTTTTCCTGTTTAAAAGGATCACATATAGAGAGTGAGAAAATGAACATGTCATTTGTTGAAAACATATTCTTCAAGTGTGTGCCCAAGCTGAAGTATAATATCCACTCACAATATGTTATAGTGACAAAATGTTTTCAACCACGGTTTCCACAGAGAAACATATTCATTTCTTATGTATTGCTGCTTTCTCTTTCCTTTTCCTTAGACATGATGAGAGTCTATGCCTATCTAGATAAAAAATAGTTCCTTAGACATATTTTGAAGAATTGTGCCTTTCATATATTACTTATCCAGGTTCTATAATCTTGAGTCTTGGAAATAATCATAACCAGAAGAGTAGGATATATTATAAGCCCAGTGGAATCGCAGAAGCAAAGCCTCGTACTGCAGGGCAGTATGCTTCCTGCCAATAATAAGATCTTAATTGCTATAATTAAAAAAAGAGTCACTTTTTATTAAAAAATTGTCGATATCATCCTAGTAACTTTGCATAACACTCAGAAATTCATAATTCCTAAGGAGAATACAAAATGTAACTTTCCCTGACTACTTGTAACTGTAAAAATAGGGTTTTCAGTGACACTTTTAAGCAATCAAATGGAGATATTAATTAGTAAGTTGAATAATTAAAGTCCCAAATAAAGATTAAGAAAAAGGAGAAATTGGAATATGATTGTATATCTAAAAAAATATCAGAATTTATTTTGCTCTTATTTCCAACAACAAAGCAATTTTATAAAAAAATATTTTGTATGGCTGTCACCCCCAAAACTCAGCATTCAACAGGAGCCATACCAACAATTAAATGAAGAACCATCAGGATTCCCCAAACAAAGCCAATGAAGTGATTTAAAAAAGCCTTGTTTGTGACATGGAATCTATGTCTTCATAATACAAAAGGGAATAAAATGTTGCATATGGATCCTGGTGATAGTCCTCAACTCTAAAATGTCTTGTATAATAATGAGTCAGCCTTGGAAAAAATTGGTGTTAACAGCCCAGACAAGTAGGAATAGGTTCTTAAGGGTGGTTATGTGTCTTTATCCAAATTCTTATATAATCATTGTTTTAGCTTAAAACATTCAGCTCTTTTTCATTGCTTATTTATAGCTTCTTCTTCATCTTTGCTTTGCACACAAAATAATTCCATTTACAGGAGAAGACGTAGCCACATTTTCCAAAAATTGACCAAGAGGAATCCTTTATATTTTCATCAGAACAAGGTAGAAGGTGCCCTGCTCGCCTTACCAACTAACCCTTCTGTATAAGAAGACTTCTGGGTATAGGGATGAGGAGAGACAGGTTTGAGTCTGGATCACCTGCTTCGAGGTGAGTGAATTGTTAAAGTCATAAGTCTATAACCTCTCTGACCCCTGCACTTTCAAACTCAGGGTTGGCTGCCTACCTACCACAATGAAAGCCAAACTCATGAGACAGGTGCTGGTGAAAAAGGAAAGAGGTTTATTCAAGTGCTGGCATCTTAAAAAGATGGGGGCCTTTTCCCAGTTCTCAAAAAACCATCTTAACATGTCAGTGCAGATATTTTTATTAAGAAGGAGAAAGAAATGAAAACAAAGACATCAGGGGGAAGGGACTATGGACATGCTGGCAGTGTCCTTGCTGGTCTCAATATGGATTTTGAAGGTCAGCATCCTTGAGTTGGCCATTTTGTTTGTGTCTGGGAGACTTGAGGTCAGGCAGCTCTGTAGGTTCACACAAGAACTGAAATTGATAGTTCTAGTAAAATCACTTAAAAAATAAACTTTTAACATGCAAGCTAAAGTTTTGAAAGAAAAAATCAGATTAGAAAACCAACATAGGTTTAACATTTATTAAGATTAATATGGCTAGCTTCATATAAGTATAGTGTACTCATTCCCTGTTATAAGGAGAAGTTATGCTCCAAAAAATTCACTAAGCAAAATTAGAAAACCCTGGGTTAAAAAAAAGGAGACTAGACTCTTGACCTCAGACTAGATGCTAGTGTACAAGGTTGCTCAAATTACAGCAGAGAGGAACAGGATGAAGAAATTCTTGAACAGGTTTGATAGTTCTCCTTGGAATTTAGGAATTGTTCAAATTTAGAGAATGATTCATATTTCTTGCCAGGAAATTTCAAAGTTGAGAGGGTTTCAGAAAAAAATTTTCCCCAGTTGTTTTTAACTTGGTGTAGAATACCAGGAAAGGAAAAAAAAAGGCCTTTCCTACACTATATTTCTTTATTTTTAAAAAATACTTTATTTTTTAAAATATTACATATATCTCCTTTTATCTCACTGGCCTCTCCCTGGCCACTCCCTCCCCCAGCACATGCTTTCATCCCCCTACTGTCTGTGTCCATTGGTTATGCTTATATGCATGCATACAAGTCCTTTGCTTGATCTCTCAACCCTCCCACCTGCTCCCATCCTCCCCTGTCTTCCCTCTGAGGTTTGATAGTCTGTTCCATGCTTCTATGTCTTTGGATCTATTTTTATTTATCACTTGATTTGGCTCATTAGATTCTACTTATGAATGAGATCATTTGGCACTAACCTTTTCCTAACTGGCTTATTTGGCTTAGCATAATGCTCTCCATGTCCATCCTTGCTGTTACAGATGGTAAGTGATATTTCTTTTTTACAGCAGCATAATATTCCATTGTATAGATATACCACTTTTTTTTTTTAAACACACTCATCTGCTGATGGGCACTTAGGCTTTTTCTAAATCTTAGCTACTGTAAATTGTGCTTCTTTGAACATAGGGATGCATATGTTCTTTCTTATTGGTGTTTCTCATTTCTTGTGATATATTCCTAGAAGTGTGATTCCTGCATCAAATGAGAGTGCCATTTTTAATCTTTTGAGGAAACAGAATACTGTTTTCCACTGTGGCTGTACCAGTCTGCATTCCTACCAGTGGTGCATGGGGGTTTCTTTTTCTCCACATCCTCACCAGCACTTATCATGTATTGATTTATTGATGATAGCCATTCTGACAGGTGCAAGATGGTACCTCATTGTCAATTTGATTTGCATCTTTCAGATGATTTAGTGAAGTTGAGCATGTTTTCATATGTCTCTTGGCCTTTTGTATGTCCTCTTTTGAAAAGTATCTATTTAGGTCCTTTGCCCATTTTTTTGATTGGATTGTTTATCTTTATCTTCATTTTGTTAAGATGTATGAGTTCCTTATAAATTTTGGAGATTAAACCCTTATTGGATATAACATTGGCAGATATGTTCTTATTGTGTTGTTGATGGTTTCTTTTGCTGTGAAGAAGCTTTTTATTTTGATGTAGTCCATTTGTTTATTTTCTCCTTAGTTTACTTTGTCCTAGGAGCTGTATTGGTAAAGATATTGCTACGTCATATGTCTAATATTGTGCTGCCTATGAGTTTTTCTAAGACTTCTTATAATTTTGTGTCTTATGTTTAAGTTTTTTTTTTATCCATTTTAAGTTTATTTTTGTGAATGGTATAAGTTGGAGGTCTAGTTTCATTTTTTTGCATATATTTGTCCAATTTTACCAACACCATTTTTGAAGAGACTGGACTGCATTGTGTGCTCTTGCCTCCTTTGTCCAATATTAATTGAGCAAAATGGCTTGGGTCAGTTTCTGGGTTCTCTATTCTGTTCCATTGATCTACCTGTCTGTTCTAGTACCAGTACCAGGCAGTTTTGAGCACAGTGACTTTGTAATATAACTTTATATCTGGTATTATGATCCCTCCAACTCTGTTCTTCTTTTTCAGGATTGCTGCAGCTATTCAGGGTCTATTCCATATAAAATTTTGGAAAGTTTGTTCTAGGTCTGTGAAATATGCCATTGGTATTTTAATTGAGGTTGCATTGAATTTATATATTGCTTTGGGTAGTATGGACACTTTAATGATGTTGATAATACCAATCTAGGAACACAGTATATTCTTCAACTTCTTTATATCTTCCTCTATCTCTTATTCACTGGCCTGTAGATTTTCAAATATAAGTCCTGTACATCCTTGGTTAAGTTTATTTCTAAGTATCTTAATTTTCTCTTGCAATGGTAACTGGGATTTTTTTAGTTTCTCCTTTTGAGAGTTCATTAATTTTGGAGATTAAATCCTTATCAGATATAACATTGGCAACTATGTTCTCCCATTTTATGGTATAAAAATGCCATAGATTTCTGGGTGTTAATTTTATATCATGCTACATTTATTAAATCAAGCAATTTTTAGATGGCATATATATGGTTTTCTATGTATAATATCATGTCATCTATGAATAATGACAGTTTTATTTCTTTTATAATTTGGATATCTTTTCATTCTTCTTGTCTGATAGCAAGCCTTTCCAATACTATGTTGAAAGGAGTGGTGAAAGTGGGAATCCTTATCTTATTCCTGTTCTTTCAGGAAATGGTTTTAGTATCTTCCCATTGAATATGATGTTGGCTGTAGGTTTGTCATATAAGGCTTTTATTATGTTGAGGTGTGATCACTCTATTCCCACTTTGCTGAGTGTTTTTATAAAAAAAAAAAGGGTATTGGATTTTGTAAAATGCTGTTTCTGCATCAATTGATATAATCATGTGGTTTTTGCCTTTCAATTTGTTTATTTGATGTATCAAGTTTATTGATTTGAGACTATTGTACCAATCTCCAGAATAAAACCTGCTTGGTCATGGTGTATGATCTTTTTAATGTATTGCTGAATCCGGTTTGCTAATATTTTGTTAGGGATTTCAACATCTATGTTCATCAGGGATATTGGCCAATAATTCTCTTTCTTTGTACTATCTATCTGGTTTTGGGATTAGGATAATGCTGGATTCATAGAAATAGGTTGGAATTATTCCTTTCTCTTGAATTTTTTGGAATAGTCTGAGGAGGATTGGTATTATTTCTCCTTTGAATGTTTGGTAAAACGCTTCTGTGAAGCCTTCCAGACCAGGGCTTTTGCGTGTTGCAAGTTTTTCATTTATTTATTTTTTATTACTGCTTTAATTTCATTGGTAGTGATCATTCCATACAGGTATTATGGTTCTCCCTGATTGAATTTTAGAAGATTGTGTTTTTCTAGGAATATGTCCATTTTATCTAGGTTGTCCAGTTTGTTGGAATAGAGTTGTTTGTAGTATATTTATACAATCTTTTGTATTTCTGTGGGGTCTGTTGTTATTTCACCTCTATCATTTCTGATTTTGTTTATTTTGTTCCTCTTTCTTTGTTTCTAGGTGAGCCTGGCTAGAGGTTCATCAATCTTGTTTATCTGTTTTATCTTTCAAAGAATCAGCTCTTGGTTCTATTGATATTTTGTAATTTTTTGTCTCTATGTCATTTATTTCACAATAATCTTTATTATTTCCCTTCTTCTGCTTACTTGGGGTTTTCTTGTTAGTCTTTTCTAGTTCTTTAAGTTGTAAGGTTAAATAGCTTAATACAAATTTTTCTTGTGTGTTTTTTTAAGTAGGCTTGTAGTTCTATGAACTGCCCTCTCAGGACTGCTTTCACTCTGTCCCATATTTTGGATTGTTGTGTTTTCATTGTCATTTATTTCATGGGTGTTTTTTATTTCTTCTTTGATCTCATTGGTAACCCATTCATTGCTTAATAGCATACTTCAAGTATTTTACTGTTTTTTTTAGTTGATTTATAATTTCATGCCTTGTGATTGAGAAGACTGATATGATTTCAATGTTTTTCAATTTGTACAGACTTAACCTGTGTCCTAATATGTGGTCTGTCTTTGAAAATGTCCCATGTGCTCTTGAAAAGAATGTATTCTGTAACATTGGGGTAAAATATTCTGAAGATGCCAATGGTTCCTTTGATCTAGTGAGTTATTTAAGATTGCTATTTCTTTGCTAATTTTTTGTCTAGAATATTCACCCAGTGATGTCATAGAGTAGTAAAGTCCCTTACTATGATTGAATCAATGTCAATCTCTCCCTTGATATCTTCTAGAAATTTTTTTAATGTATTTTGTACTCCTACATTGGGTACATATATTTTACCAGTTATAGCCTCTTGTTGAATTGATTCCTTTAGTATTATGAATTGGCCTTCCTTATCACTTGTTATGGCCTTCACTTTGAGGTCTATTTTCTCAGATATAAATATCGCTACCCAGGTGTTTGTTTGTTTTTTAATTTCATTTGCTTGAAAATAATTTTTCCATCTCTTCACTATCAGTTTGTGTGAGTCCTTTGTTTGGAGAGGGATCTCTTGTAGACAGCATATATATGGGTCATATTTTCTTATCCATTCAGCTACCCTATGTCTTTTGATTGGAGCATTTAATTCATTTACATTTGAGGTTATTATTGATAAGTACTTGTTTGTTGCCATTTTTATTTTTTATGCCTGTGTTTCTTCTTCCCTTTATATTTCTTCTTTTTACTGCTGTCCCTTTAGCATTTCTTGCATTTTTGACTTGGTGGTAATAAACTTCCTTAGCCTTTTTTTTCCTCTTTTCTGCAAAGCTTCTGAATTCACCTTCAATTCTGAATGATAGTCTTGTTGGGTAGAGTTTCTTGGATTCACTCCCTTGCTTTGTATCACTTTCTATACTTAATTCCATTTCCTTATGGCATGATGTGTTTCTGTTGAAAAATCAGTTGATAGATCCCTTGTAGGTATCTTTCTGTCTCTCTCTTGTAGTCTTTAATATTCTTACTTTGTTGTTGAAGTTGGCCAATTTAATCACAATGCATCTTTGTGTTGGTGGTTTTGGGATCATCTTGATTGGGACTTTCTGTGCTTCTTGTACATTAATGACTTTTTTCTTCCCAAAGGCCAGGAAGTGTTTAGTCATTATTTCTCCAAACAGGTTTACTATTCTTTGCTCAGATTCCTCTCTTTCTGGCACCCCTGTTTTGCAGATACTGTTTCATTTTTGTTGTTGTTGTTGTTGTTGTTGTTGTTGTTGTCCCAGAACTCCCTTATACTCTCCTGATTTTTATTTTTATTTTTTTCTGGTTGCTCCTCTGATTGGGTGTTTTTCTACCTTGTCTTCTAACTCACTAATTCCATCTTCAGCTTCTTCTAATCTACTGTAGAAATCTTAGTTTGGGTTCTCTATTGCTGCTATATCATTCTCCATTTCCTCTTGATTCTTATTCATGTTAGTGAAATTCTCACTCAGCTCCTTATAATTCTCATTGAGTTGTATGTATTTGTCATCCAGACATATGAGCATCCTTATAAATCACTACTCTGAGTTCTTTTTCTGACAAATTTCTTGTTTTCATTTCATTTAGTTTCTTTTCTGGTGATTCCTCCTTTTATTTCTTTGGGGATTGTTTCTTTGTTTCTCCATTTTTGCTGCTCCTTTGTAATTGTTTCTGTGTATTAGATCCAACTGCAATGCCACCCATAATTTTTGGGTTGACCTTATGTAGTACATGTTTTGTGGGTCCCAGTGGTACAGTCTCTTATGTCTTCTTGGCTAGGCATTCTAAGGAGGTCCTGTACTTGAGATATTTGGGTTCTCCTAATGTAGTTGGGTCTTGAATGTTATCGTCCCATTTGTGGATGAATTCTTCTTTCAGGGTGTTTGATTATGTGACTCACTTGCTACTATGTCATCCCAACCATTGTGTAGGCACTGACTGAACAGCACAAAATACAACATGCTAAGACATGACACAGAAGGAAAAGAAGGTACATAAGATACCGACGACCCCATTAAAGGTGAGCACCAGAAAAAAGAGAATTAGGAAAGAGAACAAGAATGTTATTGAGGGGAAAAAAGGAGAAAGAAAAAAGAAATGAAAGACTGTGGGGAGAAAAAACAATAAAACAAACAAACACACACACACACACACACACACACACACAAAAGAACACACCCAGAAATAAAAGGGAGGGGGAAGAATCTGTATCTGCACAGCTTAAATAGAGAAAATAAGGTTGAGGAATTGGATTAATAGGGGAAAGCCATAGTTTGAAATAGAGGAGGGAGAAAAGAAATGAGAAGACATGAAGAAAAGATTTAAAAAATAAAAATATTTTTAAAAATTAAAAAAATACATTTTTTGAAATGGAGAGTAGAGGAGAGAGAAGATAGGCCTAAATTTAGGAAGTGAAGCAATTAAAAAATTAGAAGAAAAGAGCAAGAGGAGAGAACAAAAAATATTGAATATTGAAGAGAAAGGAAAGAGAAGGAGAAATGCGGTAGGATCAGGGAAGAAGAAATTAGATATTTGAAAAAACTAACAGAGAGAGACTAGAATAATAACACATCAGTAAAGCAGATACAGTTTTAAAAAGGTGAAAACAGAAAGGAAATAGAAAAACTAAAATGGGGAAAGGAGAAGAAAAATGGGATGAAAGAAGGAGAAATGAGGAATAAATAAGTGCAAAAAAGTAAAAAATATTAAAAACAATAAAACAAGATAAAATGAAAAATAAAAAATAAAAAAGTGAAGTTAACTGCTGTCTGCTTCAGCTGAGTATTTATGCCCCATGAAAGCTGGTTTAGGACCCCACTCTTCTGTTCTGTCTGCTAATTCTGGGCTTTCTGTTAGGTACTTAGGTGCTGGGCACTGTCAAGTACTGTCTTTTAGCATCCTGCTTGAAGCTCCAAGTGATCCACAGATCCTCTGCTTGTGTTTATCTCCACAGGACTTGGCTGCAAGCTGGCAGGGCCAATCTGCCCTATTTGTCTTTCTGCCAGCTGTCCATCTTAATCATTCAAAAGTCTGTTTCTGACAGGGAATTAGGTGGGATTGGTGCTGTTTCACTTCCAGGAAGATGGGTGTGTTTTTCCTGACCCAGAGCTATTCTTTTTCCAGTGGCCCAAAATATTACTCTGATCTTGGTTGGTCAGAGGTCCTTGTATGGAGACCAATGGGGTTGTCTAGCAATCTGGAATTATTATCAGTCTGGTTCCCAGAATAGTGGGGTGGACCATCCCCTTTTCAAATCCAGTTACTTATGTATCTTCGGGCCTATTAGCATCCATGAACTTGGCCTCTGCACTCCTTTCCTTTGTATAGCTCAAACTGTAGGCAAAGTGTGGGGGAATGTATTACCTGTCTTGAGGCTACTTGGAGGGGCTAGCTCTTCTGGGAAGAAATGGCCATTTAGATGTGGAAGCTTAAGAATGTCCCAATGCAGGATTCTTGGTCATGTCTTTCTGCCCTGCTTACCTCCTGATCCTCTTCTCGGGCCCCTCAATTCTGTGCCTCTCTCCCTGCACTAAAGCCTCAGGTGAGTGTTTGCAATTTAAAAGTCCTGTGTTCTGGGTTTAGCAAGTAAAAGCAAGGACAAAAGAAAAGCAAAATATCCATGAAACTGATAGTTTCTCTCCCACCAGCACCATGCTGCTCTGGCCGCCTTTCACAGTGCAGCCTTTTTGTGGCTATGGTCTTATGTCCAGATTCCCCAGCTGGGAGCATCCTTGTGGTTTTTCCTTTCCCCATTGGATGTCACCCCTATCTTCAAAGGATATGACTTTGGTACAATGCAGCTTTCTCCTCACCCTCTCGGCCCACTGGCTGGCTGTACCTCTCAAACCCAGATCCCTGTTCCTACTGTTCTCTGGGTGTTCTCTGCCCTTACTTATTGTAAATGGTTTACTCAGCTGTGTCTAATTTGTTAATTCTGAGTGGATGTTCTCTGATTTAGTTGTTTTGCCATTCTGTCTCTGGGATGAGGTGCATGACACATATACTTATTTGGCCACCATTTTCTCTCCTCCACATTTAAAAAAGAACTTAAATACTGTCATTTTCCTACATGTATATTCCATAGTGCTTGAATAAAATATTCTGAAGATACCAATTAATTCCATCTGATCTAGTGAGTCAATTAGGATTTTTGTTTCCTTGTTGATTTTTTGTTCAGAAGATCTATCCAGTGATATCAATATCAAAGTCCCCTACTATGACTGTATTGCTATTGATCTCTCCCTTGATATCCTCCCGAAGTATGCATATATATATATATATATATATATATATATATATATATATATATATATTTATATATACACATTTATATATATTTTTATATATACACATTTATATTTGTGCACTCAGGGAGGGGGGTCCCTTAGCCTGGCCTGTGCCCTCTAGCAACCTGGGACCCCTCTGTAGATGTCCATCTGCTGGCTTATGCCTGCTCCCTGGGGGATCAGGCCTAAGCTGGCAGTCAGACATCCCTCTGGCAGCCTGGGGGCCCTCAGGGGATGTCCACTTGCCAGTAGGGAGAAGGTCTAAGCTGTAGTTGGACATCCTTAGCTCTGCTGAGGAGGCGGGAGAGGCTCCTGTGCTGTACTGGCAGCTGGCAGCCTGCTGTGCTGTGCTGGCAGCTGGCAGCTGGCAGCCTGGCTTGTGGCTGAGCAGAGCTCCCCCTGTGGGAGTGCACTGACCCCCAGGGGGCAGCTCCTGCATTGAGCATCTGATCCTTGGTGGTCAGTGTGTGTCATAGTGACCAGTCATTCCCAGTGTTTCTGCTGTTAGGGTCAATTTGCATATTATACTTTTATTATATAGGATAGAGGCCTGGTGCATGGGTGGGGGCAGGCTGATTGGCCCTGAAGGGTGTCCTGGATCAGGGTGGGGGTCCTGGCCAGCCTGGGTGAGGGGCTGATGGCTGTTTGCAGACTGGCCACAGCTCCCATTGACCCAATGTCCCAGCGAGGCTGGCTGGAATCAAGTTTCTTGGGTTTATTTATCTTCTATAATTGAAACTTTGTTGCCTTGAGCAGAGGCCATAGCTGGCCTAGGCAGGCAGTTTCCTCAATCGTTGGTGAAATGAAGCCTCCTGTTTGCTTCAGCTCTGTAGCTTCTATAATTAAAACTTTGTTGCCTTGAGAGAATATTAAAAGTAGCAAGAGAAAAACAGTTAGTTACCTACAAGTTAGTACCCATATGACTGTCAGCTGATTTCTTAGCAGAAACTATGCAGGCCAGAAGGGAGTGGCAATAAATACTCGAAGTGATGAATAGCAAGAACCTACAACCAAGATTACTCTACCCAGCAAAGTTATCATTCAGAATCGAAGGTCAGATAAGGAGCTTCACAGATAAGAAAAAACTAAAGGAGTTCATCACCACCAAACCAGTATTATATGAAATGCTGAAAGGTATTCTTTAAGAAGAGGAAGAAGAAGAAAAAGGTAAAGATAAAAATTATGAACAGCAAATACATATAAACAAGTGAATCTAAAAATCAAGTGAATAAAAAATCTTATGAACAGAATAAACTGGTGAATATAATAGAATCAGGGGCATAGAAAGGGAGTGGACTGACATTTCTCAGGGGGAAAGAGGTGTTGGGAGTGTGGGTAGAGACTGAACAAAAATCATACACCAATGGATGAGGACAGTGAGGGTGGGGGTAAGCGCTGTAGATGGGGTGGAAACCAGGTAGAGGAGAGCTCTGGAGGGGAAAAAAGAGGAACAACTTCAATAATCTGAACAATAAAGATTTAATTAAAAAAGAAAGAAAGGTTAACTGAGTAGGAGCAGGGAAGAGGAAATTAGATATATTAACAAAATAACAGACTAGAATAATAACAAATCAGTAAAGCAGATATATAATGAAGATAAATTTTTTATCAGGGAAAAAAGAAATGAAAGAGAAAAACTAAAAAGGACAATGGAGAAGAAAAAGGATAGGACAAAAAGAAGAAGAAAAAGGTGCTAAAAATAAATAAATTAAAAATTAAAAAGTGAAAGTAAATGTTCTCTTCAGCCAAATTGTAAAGCCTCATGGGAACTGGATTAGGACACAATTTTTCTTTTCTGTCTGTCAATTCTAGACTTCCTATTAGTTGCTTATGTGCTAACCATTGTTGAGCACTGTCTTTTGGCTTTTAGCATCCTGTTTGAAGCTCCTTGTGACACACCAGTCCACTGCTTGTGTCTGTCTCCACAGGCATTGGCTGGAAGCATGAGGGGCCAATTTGCCTTTGCCTATCAGCCAGCTGTCAATCTTAATCACTCAAGATTCTTTTTCTGTTTGGGCTTTAGGTAGTGTTGGTGCTGTGTCCCTTTCAAGGAATATGATGGTTGTTTTTCCTGGTCCCAGAGCCACTCCTCCATGAGTGTCCCAAAATATTCCTCTGCCCCGGGCTGGAGAGAAATCATTGTATGGGGACCCATGGGGTCATCTGGGACCCTGGATTTTTTATCAGGCTGATTCCTAGAATAGTGGGGCTGATGGCCCCTCCTCCAATCTGGTCCTGAGGGCTCCTTGATATTATTCAGATTTATAAGCTTGGCCTCTGCCTTTGTTTCCTCAGTAAAGCTCAAAATGTAGGGCATGGCAGGCTCGATCACCTAGAGCAGGGTTTTTTCTTTTACCTGCCCTCTGGTCTTGGGAGCTGGTAGCTCCTCCCAGGGAAAATGGTCATTTTGGTTTGGAAGCATATGAACAACCCAATGCAGGATTCCTGGCTACTGCTTTTCCAAGTCTCCCTGCCCTGCTTGCCATCTCCACTTCTCCTCATCCACTTCTCCTCAATTCTATGCCTCCCTTCCTGCACCAATACCTTGGGTGTGTAGTTGCAAATGAGAACTCCTGTGCTCTGAGTTTAGAGATTTAAAAAATTAAAAAAATAAAAAGGCATTGGAAACTGCAGCTCTCTCCCCCACTGACTCTATTCTGCTTGGTCTAGACTCTGCTGCCACCAGCCATCTTGCTACCTTTTGTAGCTGCTGGGATAATAGGAGCAGTGTGGGTCATGCCATCACAGGTTACGCCTCTGTGGGCAAGTGTGTGGAGGCGGGCCTGTGCTCCTGTAACAGTTCTACCTATGGCTCACCTCCTTCCTCTCCAGGCCCGCCACCTCTGGCAACCTCGCCCTTCCTACCAGTCTCCAGGTGCCTTATGTTCTTCCTTGTTATCAGTCGCCTCCTCAGCTGGACTAACTTGGAGATTCCAGGTAAATGTTCTCCTATTGAGTTTATTTTCAGCCTGGCCCTGGAATGAGGTGCCAGACAGGTCTGCCTATTCAGCTGCCATTTTCCCTCCCCGACAAATTGTTCCTTTTTAATCCTGTGATTATGCAAGAGATTTTAGAGGTCAAGACACATTTGTATGCTTTAAGACATTGGCAGAGTTGAGAAAGGGACAAAGACAAAGTGTCATTGGAAAACCATTAAGGATTATTAATTCTTTTTTTGGTTGAGATAATGAGACCCTCTTAGGAATCTAAATGAATATGCATGAAACATTTTAGGTTATGAAGGGAACATTATCTGTTTTGGAAAAGTTCTTACCCCAAATACAACAAAAATTAGTAAGTTTTGTTTATAATAAAAGGTTTCTAATTTTACATTTCAACTTTTCATATATAGATTTATTCTTTAATATCAGATTAATAGTTCCATTTCAGCTTTTTTTCTTTGGTTCATGATTAAATTTCTTCTTCTGTTTCATTAAAAAAATTTCCATGTTTCAGTAAAAGTTCTTTTTAAATAATCTGAATCACGTATGCTCAAACAAAAATGTATGAGCAATTTTCAAAATAACAAGCATGTATCATATATAGTCTTTTATTTTCATATATATATATGAAAATATATATATATTTTCATATATATATATATATATATATATATATATATATATATATTCAATCAGGTAGAAATTGCTGGAGCACAGGTGACTCACAAATTACTATGTTTTGAGCCCTAACCTATGCCAGATTCTTTGGCATAAGAAGATGACAGTCAGTTCAGCAGATGGATGTTGATCATATAATTAGAGTGCAAACTGTTAAGTGTGATAATGAGTCATGTGCAGAGAGCTAGTGACACACAAACTTCAGCTGAATCAAACTGCCAACATATTTCACAAAAATTCTGTTCTTTCTATAAATATAAAAGTAAATAGTTTAGTAGATATAATAATTAGCCAAATCAGTCTGTTTTTATTGAATAGAGAATTGTGAGTAAAAACTTCAATTCCTTTAAAAATGTGCAAAAACTTGCAAATAAACAATTGATTCCAAGTATTCTCTTAATTGACTTAGTGCTTTGGTCAGTTTGAATAACTTTCTGCTCAATATTTGACTGAAAACAGAAAGAAAGAAGTCAAAGCTCTTATTGCCTTAAATAATGAAGAATAATATAGCAGACTCCAGATTATAGTGTGTGTGTGTGTGCGTGTGTGTAAAGACAATAATATCTATATACTAGGGGCCCGGTGCACAAAAATTTGTGCACTCGGGGGGTGGGGGTCCCTCAGCCTGGCCTGTGCCCTCTTGCAGTCTGGGACACCTCGGGGGGGATGTCCACCTGCTGGCATGCCTGGCCAGCCTGGGTGAGGGGCTGAGAGCCATTTTCAGACTGCCCACAGCCCCTTCAGGGTTCGTGCACTGGGGGGTGGGAAGGCTGGTGAGTGCAGGCCTGGATGTTTCCCACCGGAGGGCCCATGATTGCACATGCCTGGTGGGCCCACACCGCTGAGGGGACACACCTGACGCAGAGTTGGGTGGCAAGCCAGGGGCGGACGCTGATGCAGAATCCCTTGGTGGGGCCCTGCTGCTGAGCAAACACACCGGGGGTGGAGCTGGGCAGTGAACTGGCTTCGAATTCTCTGCACTGTACAGCAGACGCTCCCGCATGCCCTGTGGAGGCCCCTGGGGGGCGGATGAAGGTAGCGGACCCTGGACGGGTGTTCCTGGACACCCTACGGAGGCCCCCAGGGCAGAGCCAGGCAGTGGACCCAGGACAGGCGTTCCTGGATGTCCCGCAGTGGCCCCCGGGGGGGGGCAAAGCCAGGCAGCAGACCCAGGACGGCTGCTCCTGCACACCCTGCAGAGGCCCCGTGCTCCTGCATGCCCCGGGGAGGCCCCCAGGGGTTGGAGCCAGGCAGTGGACCCGTGACAGGTGCTCCTGTATACTCCTTGGAGGCTCCTGGGGGCAGAGCTAGGAAGCACTCCCAGGACAGCTGCTCCTGGACGCCCGGAGGAGGCCCCAGGCCAGACCCCCCCCCCCCACTGAGCTGACACACCTGGCACAGCTATGCCGGCTGGCCGTGGAGGCTCCCAGTGCAGAGCCGCCCTGCCAGCCTCCATCTTGGCTGGGTTAATTTGCATACAGCCGCTCTGACTGGCTGGTGGTAACGGTCAATTTGCATGTTTCTCTTTTATTAGATTAGATGATCCAGATATTCACTTTTAAAGAATGCTATCTTATTGCAGCTATATTTGAAAAATGTTATTTATGTTACAATTAATTTTGACTTTCTGCACATCCATAAATTGTGTAATTTGTAAAATAACTTTTCTTGTTATATATCATCACAGATTTTTTCTTAAGTCATTATTTTTCTTTGTCAACATGATCTTTAATGGCAATTATTATATTCATGTGACAAAAATCAGCATTTTTTTCTTTATTGAATTTATTAGGGTGACATTGGTTAACAAAATTATATAGGTTTCAGGTGTATAATTCTATAATACATCATCTGTATAGTCTATTGTGCATTCACTAGCTAAGGTCAAATCTTCTTTCATCACTGTTATCCCTCTTTATCCTCTTCTACCTCCTCCTACAACCCTTTTCCTCAGGTAATCACCATACTGTTGTCTGTGTCTATGAGTTTTTGTTGGTTTGTTTTTTCTTAATCCCTTCACCTTTTTCTCCCAGCTCCCCAATCCCCTTTACCTCTGACAACTGTCAGCCTGTTCTCCATATCTATGAGTCTATTTTTATTTTGATTGTTTATTTTGTTCATTAGATTCCACATACAAGTGAAATCATATTGTATTTATCTTTCTTTTACGGGCTTCTTACACTTAGCATAATACTCTCTAGGTCCACCCATGCTTTTGCAAATACTAGAACCTCTTTTTACAGCCAAGTAGTATTTCATTGTGTAAATTACCACAGCTTTTTTATTCACTCTTCTACTGGTAGGTACTTGGGATGCTGCTTCCAAATCGTGGGTATTTTAAATAACACTGCAATGAACATAGGAGTACATATATACTTTGAATCAGTGTTTGAGGATTCTTCAGATATATTCTCAGAAGTTAAATTTCTGGCTCATACGACACTTCGTTTTCAAATTTTTTGAGGTAACTCCATACTGCTTTCAACAGTGGCTGCACCAACATCCATTCCCACCAACAGTTTATTTATTGATGATAACCATGCTGACGGGGTAAGATGATGTCTCATTGTGTTTTTTCCAATATAATGAAGATTTTGTATTGTTGACACTATTACAGATGTCCCCCTCTCCTTTTGCCCACCTCCACCAGGCCATCCTTGGCCTTCACCACACTGTGGTCTTTGTCCACAGGCGATGCATATGTATCCTTTGGCTATTAATTTGTATTACTCTGATGATTAGTGAGTGACACTGAGCATTTTTTTCATATGTCCATTGGCCATCTGTATGTCCTCTTTAGCGAAGTGTCTATTCAGATCCTTCATCCATTTTTAATTGGATTGTCTTTTTTTAATTGTTGAGTTATGTATGTTCTTTATAGATTTTGCATATTAACTTCTTATCAGATGTATCATTTGTGAATATATTCTCTCATTCAGTGATCTGTCTTTCCATTTTGTTGATAGTTTCTTTTTCTGTGCAAAACTTTTTGGTTTGATATAGTCCCATTTGTTTATTTTTTGTTTCCCTTGTCTTAGGAGATATGTCAGAAAAAACATTGCTAAGAGAAATTTCTGAGGTTTTACGGGCTATTTTTTCTTCTATCCTTTTATAGTTTTGAGTCTAACTTTTTACCTATTTTGAGTTTATTCTTGTATATGGTGTAAGAATGTGGTCTAGTTTCATTTTTCTTGCATGAATCTATCCAGTTTTCCCAACACCATTGTTTGTTCTTGGTTCCTTTGCTAAATATTAATTCACCATAAAGACATGAGTTTATTTCTGGGCTCTCTATTCTGTTACATTGATCTTTGTATGTGTTTTTGTTCCAGTATCATGCTGTATTGATTACTATGTCCTTGAAGTATAGTTTGATATAAAGTAGTATGATTCCTCCAAATTCTTTTTCCTTCTCAAGATTGTTGTGACTCTCTGGGGTCTTTTGTGATTCCATACAAATTTTTGGAATATTTTGTTCTAGTTCTGTGAAATATGTGGTTGGTATTTTGATAGGAATTACATTAAATCTATAGATTTCTTTGGGTAGTATAGACATTTTAATGATGTTGATTCTTCTAATCCATAAAAATTGTATATGCTACCACTTGCATGTTCTTCAGTTTCTTATAATTTTCTGAGTACAAGTCTTTAACATCTTTGTTAAATTTATCCCTAGGTATTTTTTATGTAATTGTAAATGAAATTATTTTCTCAGTGTCTTTTTCTGATATGTAATATTGGTATGCAAAATTGCAACAGATTTCTGAATACTTATTTTGTATCCTGCTTCTTTGCTGAATTCATTTATCAGTGCTAGTATTTTTTTATTTGGTGGAATCTTTGGGGTTCTCTACCTATAGTATAATGCTATCTGCAAATAATGAGTTTTACTTTTTTCTCTCTCTAATTTAGATATATTTTATTTCTTCTTTTATCTGTTAAATCCATTTCATATATTCTTGTCTAATTGCTATGGGAAGGACTTCCAGTACTATGTTAAATAAGAGTAGTGAAAGTGGACATGCCTATCTTGTTTCCAATCTTAAGGGAAATATATATAGTTTTTGCCCACTGATTATGATGTTGGCCATGGGTTTGTCATAAATCATCTTTATTATATTGCTGTATGATCTCTCTATTCCCACTTCGATGAATTTTATGCTAAGTGGGTGCTGGATTTGTAAGAATGCATTTTTTGCATCTATTGGTATGTTTATGTGGTTTCCATTCTCTATTTTTTATGTGGTGTATCACACTTAATGATTTGCAGATATTGTACCAACCTTGCATCCCCAGAATAAATCCCACTTGATTACAGTGTATGAACTTTCAATGTATTTTGTAATATTTTTTATTTATTTTAGAAAGGACGTGAGAGGGAAAGATAGAAACACCACTGAGAAAGAAACATCAATTGACTGCTTTCTGCCAGCCTGCGACCTCAGCATGTACCCTGATCTAGAACCAAACCGGTGGCCTCCTGGGTCGACACTCAACCATTGAGCCACACCAGGACAGTTTGCTTATATTTTATTAAGGATTTTAGCATCTGCCTTTGTCAGGGATATTGGCTTATAATTTTTTTAATTGTAGTGTTTTTATCTGGCTTTAGAATTAAGGTAATGCTGGCCTCATAAAATGACCTTGGGAATCTTCCCTCCTCTTGAAATTTTTGGAATACTTTGAAAGGATAGGTGTTAGTTCATCTATGGACATTTGTAAAAATACCTGTGAAACCATTCATTATATGACTTTTGTTTCTTGAGATTTAAAAAAATTTTATTACTGCTTCAATTTCATTAGTTGTAATCTGTCTATTCAGATTTTGTGATACTTCCTGATTCAGTTTTAGAAAATTGTTTATTTCTTGGAATTGTATCTATTTTGTCCAGATTGTCCACTTAGTTGGCATATAGTTATGCATAATATTTCCTTACAGTACACTGTAGATTTTTGGGACCAAATGTTACTTCTTTAATTTCTGATTTTATTTATTTGTGTTCTCTTTTTTTTCTCAGTGAACCTTGTTAAAAGTTTATCAATCGTATTTATCTTCACAAAGAATCAGGTCTTGTTTTCATTAATTGTTTGTATTGTGTGTTTTTTTATTTTATTGTTAAAAATAATGTATGCCCTGATCTTTATTATTTCCTTTCTTATACTCACTTTGGACATTGTTTGTTGTTCTCTGTCTAGTTCCTTTAAGTGTGAAGTTAGGTTGTTTATTTGAAATTTTTCTTAGTTCTTGAAGTAGGCCTATAATACTATGATTTTTCTCTTATAACTGCTTTTGTTATGTTCCACAGACTTTAGTTGTTTCATTCTAATTTTCATTTGTTGCAAGGTATCTTTTAAGTTTTTTCTTGATCTCATAGTTAACCCATTCATTATTTAGTAACATGATATTTAGCCTCTATGTGTTTGTGTGTTTTTATTTTTTTCTTGTGATAGATTTCTAGTTTCACACCATTATGATCAGAGAAGATTCTTGATATGATTTCAGTCTTCTTACATTTATTGAGACTTATTTCATGTATTAATATGTGGTGTACTGTGGAAAATGTTCTATGTGCACTTGAAAATAATGTATATTCTTCTTCTTTAGGGTGAAATGTTTTGAAGATATCTGTTAAATCCATTTGATATATTCTGTCACTTAAGGCCACTATTGTCTTGTCTTCCAAAATGCTGATTGATTTTCTGCTTCATCCAACCTACTATTTATGTCTTCTAGTATATGACTCATTCAAGATATTTATTCTTCATTTCTGATTTTTTTTAATGTCATTTTTCATGCTCTTGTAGTTCTCACCAAGTTCCTTGAACATCCTTATAACCATTTTTTTGAACTCTATATCTTGCTTACTCCATTTCATTTAGCTCTTTATCTGGAGATTTCTCCTGTTTTTTCATTTGGGGTATGTTTCTTTGTCTCCCCATTTTGGTTGGCTCTTTATGTTTGTTTCTGTGTTAGGTAGGTCTGCTATAACATCCAGTCTTGATAGATCAAGTGGTGCACTCTTCTTCATCACCTGAGCTGGGTGCTTCAGGAATGCCCCGTGTTTGTTATGTGGGCTTTCCTGTTCTTACTGAATCTTGATTTCTATTGGTCTGTTCATTTGAGGGGTCAACCCTCAGGCTAACTGACTGTATCAACCCTGACCAGAGTGTACAAGCTGCTGTGCAGATGCTGACCACCTAGAGCAGTGGTTCTCAACCTTTGGCCCTTTAAATACAATTCCTCACATTGTGACCCAACCATAAAATTATTTTGTTGCCACTTCATAACTGTAAAGTTGCTACTGTTATGAATCATAATGTAAATATCTGATATGCAGGATGGTCTTAGGCGATCCCTGTCACAGGGTCGTTCGACTGCCAAAGGGGTCGCGACCCACAGGTTGAGAACCGCTACCTAGAGCATAATTCACCTCAATAGGGTGAGGTGTCTGCCAAGATCTGTCTTGCCAAGTTAATTGGATCCTGCTCTAATGTTGTCTAAACTTGGCCTCTGAGTGTGCTAGTTATTGGGCCTCTTGGGAGAAACTTTGGTGCAGGCTAATGTCAGATGCTGCTTGTGACTGGCCCTGGGCAACCTGTTTAGAGTTACAAAGTGGTCAGCAGTTTGTGGCTGCCTCCACTGGGTCTGGGTGTGTGTGTGTAAGACCAAGCTAGACCAAGTCCAGCTTTTACCAGCACCAGACTTGGGGCAGGTCAGCAAAAGTCCCAAGACACACCAAGATCCATATTCATCTGCCTCTGCCTGTTGGCTGTCTATTAGGCTCAGCCACTGAAAAAGCCTCTCATGGTAGTTAAGTTGCATAATGTAGGTTCTCAGTGAGTCAACAGGTAAGAGCAAGTGGTGTTTAGCCTACTAATACCAGTTCAGATCATTGTCAGGGCTATGTCTGAGGCCTCTCAGCAAATGTCCCAGGGGATATTAAGTCTAGCTGCCACTTACTGAGTGCTTACATACCTCAAGGACTTACCATGGTGAACCCAGAAGAGTTTATCAGGCCCACACAGACCAAGGTTTGGCTGTGAGAAGGGAGGGGCTCTGCCCCAGTCAGGTGTGCAAGGGAAAAATGCCCTCGTCCTAGGGCTACACACCTCAGTCTTTCCCGGATTCTCTCTGGAGTCTGGTCTCAGCAGGCAGGCACCAGGGATCAGGAGGATGGGATCAGTGGCTCTCCTATAAGGGGGATGTTCCTGTTAGACTTGAGGGAAGGTGGAGGGAGTGGCCCCCACGCCAAAGCTACACCATTCAGTCTATCCTAGATTCTGCCCAGACATTTGCAGGGCAGGGTGGAGACACCAGTAGATAGGAGGGTTAGGCCTCTGGAAGCTCTGTTTGGGGGTGGTGCCAGTCAGATTTATAGGAAAGTGAGGGAAATGGCTTCTTCTCCCCAAAGCTTGACTTGGTCAGGACATCCCCTGATTCTTCCTAGACTCCTGTACCTCAGCTTAGGTAGTTGAAACCTCAGCAGGGCTCTAGCTTTGCATGATGGGGTGACAGGGAGTTCAAAGGGTTGGACTATTGCAAGCCCTTAGGCTGATGCCCTATGGAGGGGTGTGCTTCACCTAAGAAAGTTGGCCTGTGTGGTATGGGAGAGAAACTCAGCTCAGGGATCCTGGTGATTGTCCCTTCAGCTCTCTTCCCAGAGCCACAAACCCCAGTCATGGATTCTAGTCTTCTCTGCCCCCAACTCCATTTACTGTGAATAAAATGTTATGCATTGGCCCTTTAAGAGGGTACATGTGTCTTTAGAAGACTCCTTTCTCTCTCTGGCAATCAGAATCCCCACTGATTTTCTTTACCAGATGTTATGTGGGCACTTCTTCCTGGTTCTGATGCTCTGTGCTGTGGAGCCCGGCTTGATGTTGAGATCCCACACTCTTCAAGGAAAACGTTTGCAGCTGAGATATCCCTTTGGAATTTCAGCTGCCTCTATGGGAGTAGAGTCAATCCTTTTGAATCTGCCCTTCCTACCTGTCTCAATATAGCATCTTCTGTACATCTTTGGTTATAAGATTTCTTTTAGCTATTCTTCAGTTGGTTATTCAGGTAGATTGTTCTATATTTTAGTTGAAGTTCCAGTTTGATTCTGGAGGAAATGAGTGTGTCATCCACCTAGTCCATTGCCATCTTAGATGCCCTAGAATTTTCTTTTTTGAAAATAATGGCCCTTTGCTTCCATGCATTTTAAATTGACTTTCTTGATTTTGGGGATTTTAAGTGAACCCTATAAAGAGAATCAGAGGGGGCTGACAGATAAACTGGAAAGATCCTTATTAAACTCACCAGTTTCTGCTCTATAAATGACGTGAAAATTGCAGGCATCACTTACTGCTGGGGTTCTTGTTCCAGGATTAATAAGGGTTCAGCAGTCTGGAAAAGGGGCTGGTGTAAAGTAAGTAAGAGTCCAGAGATAAAATATAACTTTGAAAGGCATTTGGGAGTCAGAGGAGCCTAGCTTAAGAAACTAAGATCTCCTCATCTCTGGACCTCATGCTTTTTATTAACACAAATTGTCCTGATGCGAGGCAGAGATATATACTTCAAAGGGTAGGGTTTTGTATACAGAGTCCATTGTCAGATTGGAAGAATTACCTTATGGCTGTTCAGGTGTTTGACCAGTAGGAGGCAATAACATGTAGATTAAGATGCCCTGAGCTGTCTGGCAGCAAACAACCATCGCTTTTCAGGTTTGGGGAAATGCCTTTAGCCATTCCCAACAGGTGACAACATATATGACTCAGCTTTTGTTGAGTCCCCAAGTTCCATCAACTTTTAATGAAACTCTTGCAATTATGACATGTTTAAATTGGCTTCTGGCACCTTACACTGTAAACAGCAATTCTATAGTGGGTTTAAATAAAATGAAATGGGAGGAGATGACATTTGAGCTGCTCTGCAGAAAATAAATGATGCAACTATGTTGGCTTCTGCTATTAGGACCCTATGACCTTTAGAAAAGACTCTGATGTTGGCTTAGAACAATAGACAGAAAAGAACAATCCTATATAATAAAAGGGTAATATGCAAATCGGCTGAACAGCGGAACCACCAGAATACCCAGGACCCCTCACTCAGGCCAACCCCACCCCCAAGCGGTCACCCCCACCCTGATCAGGGTGGGGCCAGCCGGCAATCTGCCCACAGCCCCTCACCCTGGCCAGCTCCACCTATGGCCCCCTGCCTCAGCCAGCCCACCCCTGATGGCCCCCATTGAGGTGGGCTAGCTGGACCCCACCAGTGCACAAATTTGTGCACTGGGCCTCTAGTACAATATAAGGGCAAAATTACTAGTGAGTATGCTAAAAATGAAAGTTCAGTGAAAATCAGTAAAAGAAAGAAGTTTATACTTCTAAGGAACCAGCACTGTTGAGTTTTCTAGGAGTGATGGAATTGGTTGTGATATAATAACAGTAACATTGTTGATTACTGATTACTTACTATGTGCCAGTTCAAGGCACTCTGCTAAGCATTTTACATGTGTTGTGTCATTTAATTCTCATAACAATCTTTTATGATTGCTATTATTTTTAAATAATTGTAAAAAAAAAAAAAAACTAAGTAAGAGATTAAGTAACTTTCCCACAATAATATTAGTTATTCAGGTCAAAACTAGATTTCAAATTCAGAGTGGATTCTGAAACCTGTGGTCTTAATGGTAGACAATAACAGTAGTTTGACTTAAAATTTAGGGGCTACATATAAAAACCTTCATTAAATAGGAAGTTCCAGCAAAAGGATTCAGTTTCCAAAAATCAAATTAGTGATTAACAACTGAAATGGTTTTCACCCCTTCTAGAGAACATATAGCAATGTCTGAAGACATTTTTGGTTGCCACAATTGAAAGGAGGTGCTATTGGCATCTAGTAGGCTTAGGTTATGGATATTTCAATACTCCCTACAACTCAGAGGATGGTAACTCACAGCTAATAATAATAATTATCTGGCCTAATATGTCAAGTGCTGAAATGGAGTAATATTTAACTAAAGTATCAGGGCCAACTACATAGTTTGTGGGGCCCTGGACAAAATGAAAATGCAGGCATCAGGCCCAAAAGCAGAAATAAAAGTTTTATTTCCTCTTTTTCCTCTCCTAATTAATGCTGTTTCCTTGGACAGATTAGTGACTGAGCAACTGCAGATCCCCAGAGACATCCAGGGCTCCACCCTGAGACTGAGCCCTGACTTAGAGTCTCTATTTGCCCACCACAGGCTCTGCCACGGGAGCAGGGTGACATAGGTTGCCGGGCAGAGATGAGGGAGGGGGTAGTAGAGAACCCTTCCTAGGGAGGCAGAGCAGCATCAGGAGTCAAGTGCACAGTGAGCCAAATCTCTAAGCCATTGAAGTGTATACTTCAATTGTTCTAGCAGACTTCACTGACAAAACAGAAGTTCAAACATGGTTATTCAGATTTTCAAGAAGGCTACCACACTTAGCATGGGGTCCCCTTCTGAGAACAGGTCCCTGTGTGTGACTGCATTGGTTCATCACCGGTGAAGTTGACTCTGTAGACTTACAATGACACCTGGAAGTGACAAAAGAGGTGACTGCATGGCTGGCACAGAAATCTTAAGAGAGCAAATTTAAATTATCATAATAGGAATTGCTTTTTAAATTCAATGGTTTAGAAACCATAGCAGGAAATCAAAATTTGAGTGTCAAAGTTTGTCCTCATTAAGGACATTAGAGGATACCTTCAGAGAGCAGCAATCTCTTATAGTGACCACAGATCAACGGAGATGACAGCAACAATAAAAAAGTTAAAGTGGCCTGTTAACAAGGCAGGATAGAAGGTGGCAGTCCCTGGAATTCATTTAGTGACAAACTGTGAGTCTAAGCAGAAGTAGTAGAGATTCAGAATAGGTCCAGGCAGGAATGGAGGCCCTAGGAAGATCTAATCTGAAAGATGGTGCAGCGATGGCTTTATAAGCCTGGATAATACTTTGGGTCATTCCAGGATGATGCCATTGGAAGCAGGAAAAGGGGCAGAAGTATTTGATTTCTTTGGCTTGATTTGATGCTACCATATATAAAATGTCAGTGTTTGTAACATATTGTGATGGACACCATGATGCCCCTCCCCCCAAATGCCCACACTTCGTGAATATGTTACCTTCCATGGTGAAAGGAGGTTTTGCAGGTGTGAGTAAGGTAACAGTCATTGAAATCAAGAGGTTGTCCTGGATTATCCAGATGTGCCCAGTCTGATCACATGAGTACTTACAAGTGGAGAACATTTTTTTGTTTGGCTACAGTGGCCAAAGAGATGCAGAGAGAAAAGAATTTGCCCTGCAGTTTCTGACTCTGAAGATGGAGGAAGGAGACATGAACCAAGGGATCAGGTTCCCTTAAAACTTGGAAAGTTCAAGGAAACAGATTCTCCCCTGGAATCTCCAGAAAATGTACAGCTCAGCTGACACCATGATTTTAACCCAATGGAACTGTGTCAGACTTCTGCTCTACTGAACTCTAAGGTAATAAATTTGTCTTGTTTATAACCATTGAAGTTGTTTTGGGAATAATAGGAAACTCACACACATGTACTCAGCTTGCATGGTAGACTGAGAACTGTGAGAGCATATGGAACCATGAACAATTAGAGCTGGGGTGATCACTGAGATAATTAAATCTAACACTCTCATCTTATAAGAAAGCTGTTGTTTAAAGGAGGTCATCGGTGTGCCTAAGGTCACACAGCCCAATCCCTGTCAGCCAAATCCTTGACCTTCCTACTGTACTATGTATTTTCTGATAACAAGGTTCTTGGGCAGGAGGGCAAGCATAGATGTATATAGATGATGCAGAACTCACATTATCAAGAGAAAAACTATAAAAGTCAGGGAGAGCATAAAAGGAAATGAGGGAAAGAAAAGAACCAAGCGAGAAGTAAATCTTATTGGTTCAAAAACAAGTTCCAGTTAGAACTGGAAACACTTAAAACATAGCATGCAGGGGGGGAAAGATGAATGGGTCCCTAGAAACAGAGTAAAGTATGAAAAATGATCAAATGAGACGGGAGGGAGAAGCCCTCGCCTGAGTTTCTGCACCATCTAAATCAGAGTATCTTCCTTTTTGTAGTCGCTCCCAGAGTTAACATCTCCTTGATAAACTAGGTGGTGAGTCTGCAACGTGGCTGGTGTTGCGGACCTGCGTATCTCATTAGTCCTGTGAAGGGCAATGGGGGAAGATGTACTTTCCCTCAGAGAAACAGTGCTGCCCTGGAAGAGTAATATATACCCCCCCACTCCATGGCTGACCCCAAAATAGACCTTTTCCTCTAATACCAAGTCTCAAAGGAGAGCTGCCTTTCTCATGACATTCTTTATGAGCCTTCTCTTGGTTAGAAATTAAAGAAAAATATGTCAGATACAGAATCTAGGAACAAAGTATAAAACATGACTCTCATAGATTACTAATAGTGATAGTGCCATTGGAAATACCCAGAAAAGAGCAAATTGTCAGGATCTAAAAGGTCACTGGTATCTTCCATCATGTATGTCTTGCTCTTATTAGCAATTTAATTTCTTTTGTAGTGAAGCACACTGGAAAAATCCAGTGGTAGACTTTTTTTTCAGTGCAGATTCACTTTGAATAGAATCACATTCCTATCTATGCAGTTGGTTTTCTACCTCTTATGATTAAACAGTGACAGCATTGGTATGAAGAAATGTTTAGCACAAGTAGAAAAGTAAGCAGAATTACTATGTTAGATTATTTTGGTGACATATAATTGTGAAAGTCAATATGCAGACTTTTAAAATACAAAATATTTATTTTTGCACATTTCTATCTTGTCAGGTCCCCATTCAGGTACCTCATTTGCCATATGCCCATGCCTTCCTTTTACTCTCTTTTGTAGCTTCCCTATAGGATGCTTCTCTAGATTTGCCCCCATCCCACCCAAGGGTAGCAGCAGAGACCAGGTACTAGTAAAAACTCATTCTATAATTGCAATACAACACCTAGAAAAATCTGTGCCATCTACTTGGGGAATTAAAGCTTTCTTCTGAAGGGCCTACCCCCATTTTTCCCAACACCAAACACACCAATTCACAGTCCAGAGCTGACACATCTTGTGATGATGTCAACTATTAATTAGATGACAAGTGACTCCTCTAATCTCTATTGCATTCTAGGAATCAGATTTGATATACAAGTAAAATCCTTCCTTTTTCTTCCCCTAATCAGCTTCTCCCTGGATTTCTACTAACTCCTTTGTCTTAGGTTATCTGTGATACAATATGGAAATGACATAAGTTCTTACTCAAAGTTGTTTCTTTTTGCGCATTTGGTATTTGGTTATAGGTCTCCTATATGTTGTTGAACAAGGTGAAGATGTCTGTTATTATTACCCTTAGTCAAAATATGTGTTGTTTTTAAGTTGTAGTTTTATTTTTAGATGCTAATTTACCTCTGAGGTTGATTTTAGGACGGTGCATTTAATAAAGGTTAAAAATTATTTAACTGTATTTTCAAGGATTCAATTAATTTTATACTCTAAATTTGCTCTCAATCTTATTCAGAAAGTGACTAAATCCATATCATTTAGTTATAGTATTTATCGGACACCATGTCTTTGTCTTAGTATAAGGTAGAAACCTAGGTATAGAGAGATTAATACATTTATCAGTGATAAAGTAGAATCATCCTTCAAATACATGTCCATCAGAATAGAAAGCTCATGCACTTAACCATTTTACTACATAGCTCGCAGTCATCCTTTATAAAAACTTAGGCTCTTAGCCTTAACATGTTTAGATATAACACATATGTTTGAAACTGGTACCAAAACAAGATAAATAGCCAAGAGTAAAGCAACAAAAATGAGGTGATAAAAGAGAAAAAACATTTTTTTATGATTTAAAGACAAATTCAGCTTAGACCCGTTCTCAAGTTTCACTCTTTCACTTGTTCATGTCTATTGATGAAGAGACTATTAGGAGAAACTCTGCTGTCCCTGCTCAATGGGAAGGTCTCTATGAGGTGCATACATTTTTCCAGGTCATTGCAGGTGCCAAGGTCAGTTCAGGAACAAAGTTTTGATTCTCTTCCTTTACCCTTTCTTTAGGAATACAGTGTCAAAGAGAGGTCTCTCCACTTACTATGACTTTGGAGCCAGGTAAATTTACCTACTACACACTAAAATAAGCAAATGATTGCATTAAAAATAAAAACAAACAAACACAAGAAAGAGAGAGAGAGAGGCACTATGGAATAAATTACTTAAGGCCCCTGTGGTGCTTAATTTTACATGTCAACTTGACTGGCCATAGGGTGCTAGGATTAAACATTATTTCTGGGTGTGTTTGTGAGGGTGTTTCCAGATGGGATTAGCATTTGAACCAGTGGGCTCGGTAAAAGTAGATTGTCCTCCTCATTGTAAGGGGACATCAACTAATCTATTTAAGGGCCTGAATAGTACCAAGGGAAGAGAAAGAGGTAATGAAAAATATATTATATAAATATAAATATATATTGTGAGGATTATATTATTCTTACATTATTTTCTTAAATTTTAATATAAAATTAAGCACCACACTGGAAACAACCTAGGTGTCCATCAATATTTAAATGAATAAAATGTGGAATAAAATGAATAAAATATATTACTCAGCAGTAAACATAAGTAAAACCTTGCTATTTGTAACAACATGGATGGACAAAGAGGGTATTATGCTAAGTGAAGTAAGTCAGAGAAAGACAAATAACATATGATTTTGCTTATACATGAAATCTAAAAAACAAAGCAAATGAACAAAGAAACAAACAAAAAACAGTAACAGTCTCATAAACAAAAAACAAAGAACCAGCTGATGGTTGCTAAATGCAGGCTTGGTGGGGGGCTGGGAAGAGGAGATTGGGGGACAGGGGAATGGGTAAAAGAGTTAAGTACTATGGAATTAAATTTGATCCTTTACCCAACATTTTCAGTGAAGCACTTTTGACCATGGGAACAAAAACACAACAACAAAACAACAACAAAACACTAACAGAGAAGTTGCATGCAGCTTTCACCTGTTTTCCCAATGGTGTCATTTGGCATAGCTACAGTACAGTAATATCACGGCAGAAAGTTGTACAATCCACAGCTTGCTCAAATTTCACCAGAAAAAAAAAATTAAGCAATACACTTACTAATAGGAATGAAAGATAAATTGATGATCAAGATACTCTGGCACAAACTGCTTTTCAGAATTACAAAGTAGGCATGATTTGCAGGAGAGGAAACAAATACTTTCCTGAGGAAAATGCCCCTAAGTAATGATGGATTCTTTTTATAACTTCAATTATGTAGTAGCTCGCTTCAGGCTTCACATCTTTCTGGAAATCAGGAAACCTGAACTATATTGATGTATTGATCCAGCACTCCTCTTAGTAGCTATATTTAACATTTCCTTCCACAAGGAAGAAACTGTTTATATTTCTGCAGCATTTTGTGAATATATATATATATATATATCTATCCCTGGCTAAACAACTGCTTTCTGTTTAGAGATAGGAAATACCTTTTAACATGAGTTCAAAACGCCAATGAGAAAACTCTGAGTAAGAGTTCTCCAACAACACTTGTGCATTTTACATATTTATATTACAGTTTTTCTTGCACTTAAAAAAAACAAGTATTCCTCTTGTAAATTCCTCTGTTTAAAAAATTAATATAAATAGAATCACAATTTTTTAGAGAATAGATTCTAATCTTGTTATTTTTATAAGAAAAATGGAAATATATTTATCTACCCATCTTCAAATTATTAGACAAGTGACTGTGGTAAGACTCAGTGTTAATTGCATTTTGGTCTTAAGCTGAGGAGGCATATAGGGGGCAACCTAGAAATCTAGGGGGGGAGGTGCTAGCAATCTGAATCTGTGCCAGTGACCAGTATCCTAGTGTACGTTCTTTTTAGTCTATAATTAAGTTACTGCCCCTTCCTTAGGCAATAGTCTGTTTTCCTGGGTGGTCCCCAGTTTGCAGGGGTCATGGGCCAGGAATTGGGCAGCTTGGCCAGAGTGGGGATCGCTGACATTTAGATACAATCTAACTTCCC
>PVJC01015207.1:0-12972 GCA_004026665.1 Murina feae
TTCACGTGGAATACTTCTCTGGATAAAAAACATTGCACCTATAGTTAGCAATACTGTACTGTGTACTAAAAAATTTTTCACAAGAACAGATGTCATGTTGTGTTCTTATCATAATTAAAGAATAAAGAAAAGAAAAAGGAAGTATCAGCATACAGAGGTGAAAGTTGAAGTCAGCATCCTGATTAAAACAGGCTTACTCTGATACAATTGGGAAAGCTTTCTACAGAGCAGCATTAAAGGCACCAACACTAGGTGTTGGGTACCCAGGGACTAACAGTGGAGGCCATCACTGCCTTTAGGCCTGAAAAAGGAAGCAGATGAAACAATGCAATTGACGTGGCATAAGCATTCAAGAAAGGGAGGTACACTGCCCAGCAAGATGGCAAGGACATGACCAATGGCTAAACCATGGAAATGAAGCATGAAATGTATGAGGAATAAATATTCTGGGTGCTCTTTGCTGGTGTCCCCATATTCTCACCTTCTGGCCTATCCAGAAACCAGACAGCAATGAAGCCTGGATTATACAATTTATGGTGTTACTTGCTAGGGCAAAGCACAGGGCAGAGAGGGGCTGACAAGGAATCTGTAGGGGAAATGGAGAAAAGTCAGTACAGACAGTGAAGATGGAAAAGAAGGTATACGGAAAAATATTTCTTACATTTACATGTTATTGTCAATGGACTCCCAAACTTCATAAGAAACATAGGCTTAAGAAATGTTTTCTTTTTCCTATTTATACTAATCTCTTTGTGGTAACTACACTTCAGTTTTAGTGAATGCAACCATTTTAAAGACATCCATGTTGTCATAACACATTTCCAATGTTCATTATTCTTGGATGAAAAGAAAAATGTAGATGAATCCTTGAAAAATTTTGAACCTGTGATGCCATCGGTATTCAGTTACTGAGAACGTTTTCAAGGGCTGTAAGCTCTTGGAAGTACTTTCATAAAGGCATGTCAACCAAATAACTATGCAGGGTATTTAATTCCATGAGTTCTACCTGCTTGCAACTGACTCATGCAGAAAATTATTTGGAAACTTGATTCTCCTTAGGCATTCTCCTTTTAAAGTTTGAGAGCAATTTTGTAGAGTCATTAATATGATATGAAGGATAAAGGGAGCGAGTCATTCATTTCTCTTGAGAAAGAATATTTTATGTTTGATTTTTATGAACAGACAGGTGGAATGTAGATGAGATATTTTTGAGAAAGTAAAACTTCAGATATCTAATGTTATTCTACTCTTAGTTTTAAAGTTACTCATAGAGAAATGCTTCAGCAACTTTATAGCAATTATGAAATGCATTATTGCTTTCAAATATCTTTAACTATGTATGCAGGGGCACTTTAAATAGCTACCATGGTAAAAAAGTGTAACACTTGATCATTTAAAAGAGTATAAGTATAAAGCATTCATGCTTATTCTACTTTTTAGGGGGGAATCAAACTATACTAGTTTTAGACTGAAATAAGAGGGCACAACATTGAAAGATTCATGGTAGAGTCTTCTACGGAAGAAATGATAATTACAAGTCTTGTGGCTTAGATTGGGTGATTTAAAAAAATTGTAGTTAGCTCTAGCTGGTTTGGCTCAGTGGCTAGAACATCAGCCTGTGGACTGAAGGATCCAAGGTTTGATTCTAATCAAGGGCGTGTACCTTGGTTGCAGGCTCTATCCCTGGCCCTGGTAGGGGAGCCTTTGGGAAGCAACCAATCGATGTGTCTCTTTCAAATAGACGTTTCTTTCTGTCTTTTCCCCCTCCCTTCTGCTCTCTTGAAAACAAAACAAAACAAAACAAAAAACAAACACACAAAAATGATGGAGAAAATATCCTTGGGTGAGGATTCACAAAAGAAAATTGCATTTATTCTTACTATTTTAAAATTTTATTGTTTTATGATTTCTACTTAGCTTCATAAATGTTACTGAATTAGGCCCATAAGATAGACATTGAATATTTTAAGGAAAAAACAACAAGTATTGGTCAGTGTTCCAGAAAGAAGCACTTTCAAAATGGGATAATGGAAATGAGTTGGACAGATTTTGTTACAATTGCATGGAGAAAGAACATCCAGGGTACCTGATAAAGTATGGTGAAATACACCTAATGACTAGCAAATGGAAAGACTTGATCATCACTCCTGAGACTAAAGAGGTGAGGAAAGGGAGCAGTGACTGAAAGCCTATGAGAGCAGTAACTACAGGAAAGAAACATCTGCCAAGAAATGCCTTTTATTTTTCAATTTCAGTTGACATACAATATTACATTAGTTTCAGATGGACAATATAGTGATTAGGCATCCTGCTAACTCCCCTCCCACCTGGCAATCCTCAAAATGTTCTCTGCATCTATGTATGCTTCACTAGATGAATGGATAAAGAAGGTGTGGTACATTTATACAATGGAATATTACTCAGCCATAAAAAATAATAAAATCTTGCCATTTGTAACAACATGGATGGACCTAGAGGGTATTGTGCTAAGTGCAATAAGTCAGAAAGAGCAAGACAAAATTCCATATGATTTCACTTATATATAGATTCCTGCTAGGAGTCCCTATACTCCATGGAGAGGAAAATGATGATTGGCTTCATTCCTTGGAAAGGATCCAAATTTAATGGAGGAACTTAATCTATGGTTTGGAATTTACACAATTCCTGCTGACTTTCATATATAGGGTTGGGCAAAAGGAGGTCTACAGTGTGTGGTATGGAAAATAATACAATAATTAGTAAATAATAATACAAGAATAAACTCTGTCTTCTTGCATACTCACAACTGTAAATCAACTTTGGCCCACTTCTGTATATGCTACAGAAGTCTAGCTTTCCTTGCTTATTCTCTGGGAAGGTGCCATAGAAGAATCCAGAAGCTGAGAACTGAAATTTTATTTAGCATTTGGCATATCATTGTCATAACCCAAGACTTCTTTCACCTCTTGTATCAATGGCTGGCGATAGTTTGATTTATGTGTAAACCAAAAGAAACAGTCTATTGCAGCTGTTTTATCCAGACTGTTGGCTATACCCGCTAAATCAGAAAAAAGGATGATTTTGGTGACAAAATCATGTGGAGCTATACAAACTGAGGGATAAGATGAGAAAGACCCAGGTTAGGTGAGGGTGTACTTACACATAAGAAAAGCCACCCTGAAGTGGCTAAAATAGGCCATTTAACTGAGTACCTACCCTCAGACATGCAATGTTGTTTCATGTTGTTTTCCCATAAGGGCTGCGACTATGTATGTGAACAGCTGGTAGAGTGTTTGCTGGTAAATTCCTGTCAGACTATCAACTTTGGTTTTTGCTTTTCTGCTCTCTCAAGCTTTTCATTGCTTTTATTTTCCTTCTTTTGCCTAAAGTTCCTCTCGGGTAGAAGACCCTTTTATCACCTTGTCCAACCTTCTTAGAGTCTGTTCTTTTCTGTTCTTCTTTACTTGCCTGTCCTTCCTTTCTTATTCTGTAACCTCTTTTTTCCCATTTGATTTTCAGTGGATCTCTGCTAACCTGAAAAATATCTATGTTCATTCGGTCATCAGGTATTCCTTAGCCCTCAGGAATATGTCTCAATGAATTCTCTTTCATTTTTCCTCCCCTAAAAATCATTCTGATCTTTTTGTTTTCATTCATGTTTCAGTCAGTCACTAAGACTATTTCTGAATATGTATATAGGTATTTTCTGAAGGAAAATATTGTTTGTTTGCAGTCATTTTTAAATAAAATTTATTGTTTTTCCTTAAGATATTAATCTTAGGAAGATTACTTTAATATCTACATGTATTGGCCTATTCTTGTGCATATATTAAATTCTTATTACAGCATTGTATATAGAATGAAAGATATATGTAACTTTTAAACTATGAGATTTCCCTAAGTTAAAGTGCTAGTTTGATTGAAATGAATTATCCTTTTCATTTTACTTAAAAATCATAATTCACTTTTTTTGAAAAGTAATAAAAGAGTCCAAGATATGTCCTTAGAGGAAATGATGAATATTAGAGAGAGTAATGTGGATTCTTATTTTGGATTGGTCATTATTCAAATAATTTAACTTGCATTTATATGTCTGTAAAATGGGTATGATAATGCCGTCTCCTTATTTGTTACAATATTTAATTAATGATTATGAGCTTTTGCATAATGTGTGTTCATATATTAATAGGTTAATAATGTGTATTCTCAATGCACTTTACTAAAGTACTTTGGGAGCTAATTAAAAGGAATGTAATTTGTGCTTTTGGGAGGAAAAGTGTTATCTAAGTGTAAATTAGGGAGGGAAGTGGCAGTTAAATCTATACAACGTATCTATTACCACACATTTGAGGCTTAACTCTAATTACAGATTGGACATGTGAGCAAACAGCATCTGGGCGACTTCGATTCATTGCAAAGAACCTCCTTCCCATCCACACAAGAAAGCTATTCATTTAATAACGGGGATTATTAATAAGCCATTTTCTGCTCAGAACAAAAGGTTAGAGGGAAAAGACCTCTTTAAAAGTCAGCATATTGACAGTGTTTACTGTTCTCTTTTGTAGACAATGCCCCCCCAACAAGCGTCCTGAGAAAGGGGTGCAGCAATCGATCCTTTAGACAGAGGACAGCTTTTTCTGTGGGTCGCTAACTCTACCCAGAAAGGACATTTACACCTGATGGGAGAGGAACATTCTGCAGACAGATTTGTCCCTGTCTTCAAACCTTTTACCATCTGAGTAACCCCCGAGGTTAAATAGCTGGTAGACATCTGTAGGCAGAAGTAAGAGAAATGAGATCATCAAGGAACGGGGATCGTGCTTACAACATGTGGCGAAATGAGTGGCTCTTCACCATCTGTTATTTGTGTGTGTATTTTATTATGTAAATGTTCGTACACACTGCATTCTAAACAAAGGAACATTACTTCCACTTTGTTGGCGCTGCCAAGCTTGCCTATGTGTCCTGGAGAAAGAAAGTGGCAGACAGCAAATTCAGGGTTCGTGTACTCACTTGCGTCCCCACTCCTTTCACCAAGAGGGTGAGAGACTCTAAGTAGGTTTGATTCCCTTTCTACATTCTGTGAACAAATACAGAGCTTGCCTGTGAATGGGAAACAATGACTTAAATAGTACAGTTATGGGCTAAAGCTTCTTTTTGCTGGCTTCCACGGGGGGGAAAAAAAAAAGACACTGCCAGCTAGGATGCCCTGGGATGGTTCCAGTGCACACGAGTGATAAATCCAAGCTGGAAAATACATTTGGACAGAGAAAACGGGCTCTGTTCAGTTTTCTCTCATCTGTTTAATTCCTGGCACATAGCTTTGGGTCATGGGAAGGTTCTGGTGGGCCGCTGTCATTGTCTCTCTCCAAACAGGAGGTGTGTGTGTATGTGTGTGTGTGCGTGTGCATGTTTGGTTGGAATGAAAGTGAGGGGATTTGGGCGACACCTATTCTGGTTTAAATTTTCATAAAATTACCAATTTAAATTGAAATGTAATTATCCTAACTGGCATCTTTTTGGCAGCAGCTTAAAAAAAAATCCCCCGGCTTTACTGTACCAAGCAAAAGCCCAGAGGAGTCCTGACACTGGCCTTTAATCAAAAGCTGCAAAGACACAAAAGCTTTCAGATAATCTATGCCAAGCTATCTTGGACAGCGTGGAACTGCCTGCAGCACCCTTCTGGTGGCATTTAAAACACCTGGTGCCCTTAGAAAAAAATACGTCTGTGTCTGCAATTTCTCCTTCTGTAATGCCCTTAAATCTCTCTATCTCAACCCATTCTCCTGTCTTTAAAAGTAGGGATACATCAGTCACAGTAAAATAAAGCAGTTTTATTTACCAAGAGAATGATAACTTGTCATTGGCTATGCCTGGAGGTGACAGACTCAGGTGCCCATCTGCACAACCACTTCCTCACTGTTTATTTCATGGGGTTTAATATAATTAAACTATCATTGTGCTCATTGATTCAGCTCGAATTTTAATTTGATAATTGGGGAAAGGTGTGCATTTGGAATGGAGGCAATTAATTGACACTTAAATGCACTTGAACAGAAATAATATAAGTTACGCCATACTTAGTGGTGACTTACACTGCTGTGTGCATGCAGATTCTTTTCTTTAGCACCTGCCATTAATGGAGGGAGGTAAATAATGTTACTCGGACTAAGTCTTTTAGATTCTGGCAGTGTGATTCTGCAATTTGGAACTATTTTTATGGCCACAGACAATCCCATTCACTCATCATAGGCTTTTCTAAAATAAAGACATCCTAACTTCGAACTACAATCTAATCATTCATAACTTGTCTCACATACATGCAGCACGATTATGCAGACTGTCACATAATTTTGTCACTAGACAGCCTGATTCTAACAAACATCTTGCACAAAGAAATAATGAGAATAACAAAGAAACAATTTCTCCACCTCTAATATCCATCTTTTCCATGATTTGAATAAAAGGAAGAAAAATAACTAGTTCTTATTTATTTAATTTTCCTCTAAAACCAGTTCTATTTTAATTTGTTGTAAGGGAATTTACATATTTCAGTGACCTTACTGAAACTTAAGAAGCAACCATGTTTATGGATAAAGCAATTTTTTTTTGGTGTTAATTATCTTCCATCTGGAAACAAATATGCTTTCATATTTTTTTAAGAATTTAAGAACAAAGCTAGTTTGTTTTAGCAATCTACAAAATCTTCATCATTTTGACTGAAGCTCTTTTACTCACAGAGCTTGAAATAAATACTTGTAATCAAAACTTAAGCAAATTAAATTTTAAAAAATGTTAAGGACCACAAATTATACCTACAGCAAATAGCGTTACTTAATAAGAATTATTAGTTCTTTCTACATATGCCCTAAGAGGACTTGTTCTTAAAATAAAGGACAGGAGCAATCACTCTGCCTTTTAGATCAAGGCTATACCCTTGCTTCAATCTATTATTCAATATTTTTAATATTCACTGTAACCACAGATGAACCTAAGAGAGTTTTGGCAGGTCATTTCACTTAAGCAACCACAGTCTTTTTATTAAAGCTGGAAATCTCATTAAAATAGGCTCTGTGAAGATTTTCTAAACTCCAGCTTCAAAGTAAGGTTGGCAATAATGTTTCGAAAAATCTTTTCATATAAATGTGTTTCTTTTGGCATTTTCAAGTGTTTGAAAGTAAGTAATGTTATAAAGCAGAAAAAGGCAAGGAACAAAGAAAACAAGCAAGTGAAGGAACACAAAATGCACACACCACGTAACACACACACGCATATGCATAAGTGTGGATGAACCAAAAGCCAGTTGATTTCTTGTATCTTCTCTTTCCTTTATCTACTTTCCGCCAAATTTCACCAAAACTTCATTGAAAATCATAGTTATGAAGAAAGAAAAATGTAATCATAGACACAATCTTTAGCCACGCCTTTGGTTGCTGAGCTGAATAATGTCTTCTGAGAGATAAGAGAATTTTAAGGCTAGAAGGGAACTGATAGATCTATTCATTTGATAGCTTAGTAATTACAAAAAAGATTATGGGCCAGAGATGAAAGACTATCAAACTCAACAACTAGTGAGAGGCTTGGGACTCCCATATAAATGCGTATTCTCTATGACATTGTTTGTAATTTCATATTTATGGTGGAACTAGCAATTTGACACAATCTGACATCTAAATTGGTAAGCCCATTCAAGATTAGCACAATGCTATTTCTTTCTTCCTCTTTTTTTTTTCACAGAAAAGCCAAATTTCACAAATCTAGGTCCTTACTATCTAAAATAGCCTCATTTTTTATCCACTCCTTAAACATAAAGACCATTGGTACTTTACTGTGAATAGTCTTTAATATTTGAATTCATTCACAATCTCTTTTTTAAATCTATGTTGTGAATTAATCCACAGAAAGAGCTTTTGATTTTTTCCAGCATTTTTTCTCCAGTATTGAGAAAAATTTTTGAAAGCTGATTAATCACATAGAATTATTATTTAGGTAGTATTAAAAGTGGATATCATGTCAAGCGATTGCCATATTCTGTTGATGTTTATTTAAATGGCAAAGTCCATGTCTCATAAAGGAAACCTAAAATTCCTCAATTTGATTTCAGTTAAGCTCTACAGAATTAATATCTACTTCTGGTCTGAGTTTTTAGGAGGCGGGGTAAGAAAACATATATGGTAAGGTTAGTCATCTTAGATTAGTTGAGCAATTCAAATGTGTAAAACTTGCCACAACTTTCCAGAAAGATACAAGATAGAAACAGAAGTCCTTAAATGCGCTGTCCTACTAGTACCGACAGATGTTCGATGAATGATATTTTGTTATATTGGAATAATGGAATATTTTTAATTTATAATGTTTTCTTAGACCAACTACTAAATGATAACCTTTTGTAACCAGATAACAGTGACTTTATGCGAGGACCCCCTACCTACAGCTGTAAGTGTGATAGGAGCAAACCAAGAACTGGTTTCCTCAAACTATGTATGGATAGAATGAAGATGTTTTTGAGCTATGAAGGTGTATATTTGAAACTGAGAGAGGAGATAAAAATGATGTTATCTAAGCTCAGTGCCTCGAACGAAGCACAATGACATGGAACAATTCACACATTACTCGATATCATCACTGGTTGCATGCTATCTACTCCTTTACATGTCGATATGATATTTCTCAGTTTGGGGGAATATTTGGAATGCAATTTTAATACAACTGGAACACATGGCAGTTTCTCAGAAAATTTTAACTTTATTTAACCAATTATTCCTTCAAGTTCAGGAGGAAAAAACACAGAAAAACTGGTACATTCAGGACATTGCAATCTTAATTCTCAATGTTAAAAATAACCTGGAGGTAAGTTGAGACACTGTGGCCACTGGAGATCATTGGCGTTTCCCTGGCTAATTTCAAAACCTTGACATTTAAACAGCAGCTTCTACTTAGTTCTACTCTCTACTCTTCTCCCTGCGTATTAATGTTGGCCTGCTGTTTTACAGGCTTTCCAAGTGTGTAGGAAATTTGGCCGAGTTAGCAGTTTTGTTTTAATATATTCTTGGAAATTTTATCTTCAGCAGTTCTGTGTGCTTTCAGCAAGCGGCTGAAATGGATGCAGGTTTTCTAAGTCTGTTGAGGTCATGACGAATGACACCATCGGCTGCAGGAAAACTCATGCAGCAGCGTGGCCCACAAGACATGGCCCATGTGTCAACTTGCCACCTCCCCCCCGCCCCCCACTTTTACACCTTAGTTCCATTGCAGCAAAATCGGGGGGGGGGGAAGATCTCCCGGCCCTGAAGCTCCTCATGCCACTTGGAAAGCCCTCACAACTGCATTGACAGCTCAGAGGCCTTAGTAAACCACGAGATGCCATGCGTGCCGGGCACCCTTCGGAAAGGATCGCCAGGGGCAAGGGCAGCTACGCAGGAAAGCATCCCCCACTGGGCGGTGACACTCCTGTAATCCAGCGTCTCTGTCCATGTGCCAGCGTTTCTGTTGGAACCAGAATGCGTTTACACTTTGCATGCAGCCTCAAGGATGGCTTATCGGAGTGACTGCAAGGGTAGCCTCCCTCTGTCGGCAGCAAACGGCACTTGGGTAATGTGCGTGCTTCGCTCTAATTGCGGCGTCTGGTGCCCAGTTCAGAGCTGTTGGGACCTTCCACCACCCCGCAGGCACCGGGAGTCATTGCAGACCTCAAAGGAAGAGCTAGGACAGTTTCCAGATTGGCGAGGTCAGCCCTCCCTGAGGAACCGGCCCTCCTGTCAGCTCTTTCCCCAGCCGGGCCCACCTACAGAAGAGCATCGGGCGGCTTTTGACATTGCCGGGGCCATGTCATCAGAGGGAAGGCACCCCAAGTTTCCACCTGAGTTAAAAGTTGGAAAAGCTGCAACTGACCTGCAGTTTACGTGTGGTGGGGAAAGGGTTCAGATGTGGGGTGTTGTAGACCAGACCGAGAGGCAAAGTACTCCGAGATGAAAGCTCATTGTTTCACGTGTTAATAAGGAGAAGGACGGGTGTTTCTGTGGCCAACAGCGCTCTCCTGAATCGTTGCCTTATTTACAGTGGAGGAATGTTGCCGATATCATATTTCATCAGCAGTGATGGCTTGGATATGTTCTGTGAATAATTACAGTATCTTTTCATCTCCCTTTTGTTATAGGAAACCTTTATAGGAAAGGCTTTTAAATATGCAGTGGGAGGGTGTAATTCAAGTATCACGTCTAACGAGAAATTGTTTTGGCAAGTTCAGAATCCTCTCAGAATTCATGGGTTTGGAGTTACATATCTAATTGGAGCCTTTTAATGTTGGAATAGGGTGCTCTTAGGAAAACAGTGTAAAGCTTTTAAGCAAATGGGAAAGAAACCTTTAAGAAACTCAGCAGGCTCCCGTGACGTTAACATTATGTTTATTTAAAAACAGAACCCCCCCGTGTTCTGGCATCGTAACATAAAGAGAGTGAAAAATGGGAATTATATACACATCTACAAGAATTACAAGGCTTGAAAAATTGCTTGTGCAAAAGCTTTGTGAGTTTGCTGTTGAGCCAAAGAATGGAAAAATACCTTGAGAGTGTCGGGGATGTAATGAGGGGTTCTCTCGAACATGTTGCCATTTGCTAGAAATCTTCTCTCCGAGAGTACAACCAGCTGTATTAAAACCTAATTTAGCTTTTCCCTCTCCTAATACTAATTTACTGCTACATTCGGAGAATAGCCATCTCCCTTTTTGGGAAAATGGTTTGAATACAAGGTCATGTTAAGTGGTCAAATAGAAGGAATCAAAAAATCTATTCTTCCTTGTCTCCTCCTGGTTTCTGTATGTTCCGTACACATGACTGCCATACGGTTTAACCTTAGTGAGGATGTTATATATTGACACGAAATAATCATTCCTCGCTTAAGCTTAGAAAGAAGTTGTCCATTTTAAACATACAATACACAGGTAACCCTAGGTCCATGCAAACCACTTTTTGTCAGGAGGGAGGAGAAATTGCTCTGGTGGTATCTACCCAATTGGGCATTTGGCAAACAAGTCCTCAAAGATGGAAGGAATTATGAAGAAAGTCTGGGGTAGGTGGCTTCCTGGTTGGGTAAAGATATACTTGCTGCTCATTTTGGAGTTTCATGTTTATTTTTTTAAATATGTACTTATTGTTTTCAGAGCGAGGAAGGGAGAGAGAGAGCGAGAAATGGAAACACCAATGATGCAAGAAGAATCATTGATCTGCTGCCTCCTGCACGCTCCACACTGGGAATAAAGCCTACAACCCAGGCATGTACCATGCCGGAAATAGAGCTGTGACCTCCTGGTTCATAGGTCAATGCTCAACCACTGAGTCATGCCGGTGTGGCTTCATGTTTTAATTTTAATAACGTTTAATTGGTAATTTTAAAGAAATTATTCAAGCATTTGGGTTCTTTCCAACATGTTTATCTCTCTCAAGGACAAAAAGACTTTCTTCCCTCACATCTATCTATGAGGAATTTTCTAGTTTCTATACTTAATCAATCCTTCTTTTGTTAAGTGTTTTGTATAGTATTAGGTAAGAATCAATGTTCACTTTTTTCCCTCCATATAAATATCCACTTGTAACATAGTTTTGGAAAAAAACATTTCTTTCCCTCATTAAAAGACCTTTATACATGTTTTGAAAATTATTTGGCCAATTATGTTCAGTCCTATTTCTGAATTCTATTTTTTTTCTATTTATCATTAGATCCATTTTTTTTCTGTAATACTACAATCTCAAAATTATGGCATAATTATAGTATTTCATGAAATCAGAACATTTAAATTCTCTAATTTTTTTGCCTTCCTCTTTAAAAAATGCTTTGTTTTATTCTTGTTTATTTGCATTCCCATAAAAATTTCAGATTCATCATGTCAACTTCTGCAAAAAATATGCTGGAATTTTTATTGGGATTGCATTGATATTACAAATATGGAGTAGACATTTATTACACACATAACTACATACTATTAGTAAAATCACAATATTAACTAATTTACAGACCTTATTCAAATTTCATCTATTGCTCTGCCAATGTCCTCTTTTTGGACCACAATGCCATCCAGGGTCAGACACTGCAGTTGGTTGTAATCTCTCCTAGTTTCTTGTTTTGGAAGAATTCTCAGTCTTTCTTTGTCATTCATATTCTTGACACATCTGAAGAGTACTGGCCGGTTATTTTGTATCTATCTCCCAATATTTTGTCTGATATTTCTTATAATTAAATCCAGCTTATTCATTTTTAGAAGCAAAACCAGAGGAATGATACAAAACTCTTCTCAGTATATTATATTAGGATGTAGAACTTGTCACTGTGTCTCAATACCACAGATATTAACTCTATCACTTGGTTAAGGTGGTATCTGCTATTTTGTCCAATATGTAATTACTTGCTTTTTCTCTTTTAGAAATTAATAAGTCTGTTGTGGGGGCTATATTTCTTTAGATGAGACATATTCTATTAATATGTTTTCAAATTTATTGACCCTTTTCTCTTTATTTCTCTTAAGCCTATCCAGTGGATTTTTTTTTTTTTACTTTGGGTATTGAAATTTCCAGTTATAAAATTTCCAGTTTTCAATATTTGCAGATACCTTATATTTTTATTTTATACTAGAGACCTGGTGCAGGAAATTTGTGCATGGAGTGGGGGTAAGGGATGGTGGTGGTATCCCTCAGACCAATCTGCACCCTTTCCAATCTGGGACCCCTTGAGGGATGTCTGACCGCCCGTTTAGGCTGGATCCCACCTGCCTAAATGGGCAGTCGGACAGACACCCCTTTCACAATCCAGGACTGCTGGCTCCCAACCTCTCACTTGCCGATTGCCCCTAACCACTCCCCTGCCAGTCTGATCAACGCCTAACTGCTCCTGTGTCAGCCTGATTGCACCTAACTGCCCTCCCCATGCCAGGATGGTCCCGCCCAACTGCCCTCCCCTGCAGGCCTGGGTCCCCCCCAATTGCCCTCATCTATCAGCCTGGTA
>PVJC01015207.1:13072-35452 GCA_004026665.1 Murina feae
GGCCATCTTTGACCACATGGGGGCAGCCATCTTGTGATGGTCAATTTGCATGTTACTCTTTTATTAGATAGGATAAGTCTAAGTGTCTTTATGTCACTGAGCATAATTATAACTGCTTTTTAAAAAAATAGTGTCTAATAATTCCAACATCTGCTAACCTTAGGGTTGGCATTTAGATATAGTCTTTTCCCTGGAGACTGGACCCCATTTCTCTGTCTATTTATATGTGAATAATGTTGGGCTGCATCTTAGACAATCTGAGTATCACATTGTGGACAGTCTGGATTCCGTTATGTTGCTGCAAAAAGTGTTGATGCCCTTGTTTTAACAGGCAATTACCTCAGTTAGAGTCAGAGTACAAGCAGGCATGACTGTAATGGGGGGCGGCTTAGATCTCAGGTCACTTCCTTAAATCACAGTTATAACCTGCTTTTCATTTGTCCCATTCAATGCGTGGTTTAGTGGTCAGGCAGAGACTTGGACTGAGTTTAAGCACAGAAATTGGTACCTTTCTCTGGTTTTCTCCTTTATATTTTCCTCTATTCTCTGGAAACGCCAGTTGCCCTGTGCTTTTAACCCTATTTCATTTAGCTAGTAAGTCACTGGGATTTCTATCAGCCTTTGAACCTCCCTAAACCACTGTCACTGTGACAAAAAACACAATGAAGAATTAAGTCTGTTTTGATGACTTTGACCAACATTGGCTCTGCTCCAAAATCTGCCTATTGTACACCAGTCTCTAGTTATGTCTGGAATTTTATCAGTTTATAGGTATTATTTCTAGGAGGATTGCTTTGTTTGATCATTTTTCAATTAAGATGAAGTCTTAAGAAATGAGTTAGAAACATGTCGTCCTGAAAATTATAGTGAATATGAAGAGTAAAGTACGTGAGAAAGAGACTTTTAGATAAAACCTTACTTACATCATATATCAGATTTCTTTGGCGATCTCCCAACTCATAATGAACCACTTAATTACTCATACTTCAAACCATTCATATCCATAATATAAGTACATAGCTGCCATATTCATATAATGGCACCCTGAGTTCTTGAGTAGAGATAATTTAGAAATGATTGGACACCCCATCTGGTCTGGGCCCAAGTCACTTTCTTGAGAATTAGGAATTGGGATCATGGAAGCTCAATCTCTCCACTAAGGCTTGAATTCTACTATGTACTGTGTAGTTGTGTTTCTGTTTTTCTGCTATCATATAGTAGAAATTGAATGGAAGAAAAGAAAACTAAATAGTATACTGAAACACAGAGAGATAGAGTTAGTACCCAGAGATAAGCAGAATCAAAAGTGGTAAGAAGATGGTCCCAGTGTCCAATAATCTTTTAAAGCTCTTTCCCATCCTACCTGACATCTGACTGCATTATTTCCCTTCACTATTAGCATCCTCTGTATCTTAAAGAGAAATTTCCTTTTCCTGAAGCTGGCTTTTATAACTTGCAACTTTAAAGATTCTGACTAATCCATACACTTTCCATATTACAAGCACTGCAAGAAGGTTTTCATAACCCTAGTGATGGGTATACACAGAACAAATGTGTCAGATGTTAAAATGGCAGGAAGTGGACTAAACTTTTGGGTATTTATAGTGAGGTAATATTGAAATCATTATGTTAAATTCACCCTCAAGGTTTTAGGCACAGATCTGAACTGTTAATTTGAATATAATCAGACAAAAACAGAGGCAAAACATTTTTTATAAATTGTGAATTTTCTCCCTTATTTAAGTAAATGCTAAATAAGATAATGTTCTTAGCCATAATAATATACATGAGACATTTGGGTCTTGTTCTGGTGCTCACACCCTACATCTCTGTCAATCCCATTACCATAATGAAGTTTTGGCTTAATTAATTTTGTTTCTGTATTTAATAAAAAGAGTCCATTTTTCTAGATGGTCTGTTTTTTCCAATTATATAATCACGAAGAAGTTCAATTGCTTCACAAAAGTTAAAGTAATATGATTTGGACATAAATTACTCTGTAACAGAAGGACATAATGAGCCAGATGAAAAATCAGAGCTGGTCTCCCAGCCCCCCAAATAAATAAATAAATAAATAAATCTCACTCAGCAAAAGCAAACCTTGGGATGCTTTGGATTTGTCAAACATTTCACGGATCTTCCAAAACATTTTGGCAGGATAATTCCCTAAAGTGATTCATTATCCATCAATTCATATTTCAATGTCACTTAATATTTGTTGAATATTCACAACATGCTAGCATCGCACAGCTGCTGAGAACATGCTTCTGTGACTCTCAGCCTCACACTGCATGTTTTTTTAAAGACGAAAAAAATAACATGTATTTTAACATTTGTTGAGAGGATAGGAGAAAATTGGTCTTAAAACAAATCAGCACACACACCCTGGAACAGTTAAACATTGTTTCTGAAAGCACAAAAATGTGTTCTTTATTTCTACTTCTACATATGATATATATGCCTATATTTTATTTATATATAAATATATGGCCATATATTTATATATACCTAGAAAATTAATTTTTATTTAATTTTAATATGACTTTTATGTATCTATGTCTACTGTAATTCTACTATTGCTTCTATAAAAATTTGTTTTATCACAATTTACTTTTTATCCAGAACCTGATTTTTAAACCTCTCATTAGATAATGGGTATGTCCATTTCTTAACAAATACTGAAATTTCCTCTAACCGTTTCTGAGTCATATCTGCTTTCTAATTTAAAAAACTCTTACCCATATTCTTCTATATACATTTTTTGGGGGTTTTATAGGAGAAATCTCCTAATCTCCATTTGCCCCCTAAATCAACAGGTTTCACTCCCTCACTTCACTCAAGTCTCTGCTTGGAGAAACCTTCTCTGATCACACTATCAAAAATAACGTATTTACAACTTATAGTCACATTCTTGATTCTTAGATTTTGTTTTATTTTTCTTCCTGATGCATGGATTGTTTTGAATTGTTTGTTGTCCCTTTCTACCCACTATAAGATAAAGCCCATAAAACAGGGGTTTTGATATTTTTTCCTATGCTTACATAAATTAGAACAGTATAGACCACCTGTAGATGCTTCATAGATATTGTTGAATTATTTCTCCAAGAAAAAGTATCATTTTTCCTCTTTATTTAAATCTTAATTTCAAAACAGAACTCAAATTTTCAAATAGGCCTAGTGCTGTCTTCCACCCTCTCACTTTTCCCCCCATTTGAATTTAAGATTTATGCTTTTGCCCAATCTTCCCCTCATCCTGATTTTACAAGGTTGAGCAGTGTCCATTTTTGTGATATCTCTTGGCTGTGTGTGTGTGTGTGTGTGTGTGTGTGGTGTATGTAAACTCTCTTTAATCAATTTTTTTTCTTCATACTTATTTCCTTCACCAATATGTTATTTATAAAAAACACACACATTGAGTGTTGAGAGTATAAGATAAACGCAATGAAATTTTTGGTGTAGCTTCTCTAATATTTTGATGGATTCTAAAAAGCTTCAGTTATAATCTATAATAATAAAAGTGTAATATGCAAATAGACCAAATGGCCAAACAGCAGAACCACCATCCAGATGACCATGCAATGACATGCCCTGGTGCCAGGCCACCCAAGGCGGGTGCAATGAGATCGGTCAGCGGGCTCGCCACCACTCCATGATCAACCCACAGAGAGAGGCCCAGGCCACTGGCTGGGGGCGTTTGGTGGTGGGGCAGGGCTCCATGATCATCCCAAAGAAGAAGGCCCAGGCTACCCTCTGCAGGGCAATCGATTGGGGAGCTCCATGGAACTGGAGGTATGTGGCAGCAGATCGGGCAGCACCAGGAGAAGGTAGGTGTGGGTAGGGGATAGGGCCACGAGGAAGCCGGGGCCATGAGGGCCTACCCTTGCACGAATTTGTGCATCGGGCCTCTAGTAAAATATAAAAAACCAAAAGTGTTTTCAATGCTCATATAAATTATCTTTTAATTTGAATGAATGTAAATATTTTGTTATATTCATTGACCTGAAAGGTAATAAGGGGATATAACAACATGATTATTATATGAAGTCTTATTTTTTCATAATAAACTGATATCTTCTTCATAATAACTGTTATTTTTTTCATAATAAAAGTAGAGACTTACAAAGAGCATGAAATGCTACAAAAAGGCTAATGTTGGCTTAGGAAAAATAATTAAATTTGTTTTTTTTTTTATAGTGATTTCATGAGATATAACTCAGTATGGTGCCAGAACATCTCATTCACTCCTTTGTCTGCTCTGGAATAATAGACTTCTACTTCCACCCAAGACAAGGAGAAAATTATGCTATAGCATCTGGCTGCTCTCCTTGTGTTTCTTTTAAATAAAATATTATGTATTTAAGTCCAAAGTTTCCTTAAAATGCTGCATTTACCAGTGCGCTTTACAGGGCCCAGTGTATTTTAAATTATCATGCAAAGAAAACAATGATGAGCACCATAATTATTCAGTAACAGTCCAAACAGCTGCCTGACTTTCTCTTTTGTTCTTGGTTAGAATTTCTTTTCAAATTTTGAAAAAGAGAAAGTGTGGAAAATAACATTTTTTATTATAGTTGGGTGTGTTTTCTGAAGATAGGAATATAAATTACATTAGCTGTAGGATTAGAGAATAGTCTCATTCTGTTTTCCCAAAGGAGTATAGATGAATAATGAAAGGTTATGGTAATAATATCAGCACATTTTTTTTGTTTTTGTTTTTTTTGAGAACAGAGTACTACTTCCCAACAGCCTTTTTTTCCCTGATAGAAACAAATTTAAGGTGATGATACTTTTATTGTTACCTACATAGACATATGGCTATTTTTTTCTCTTAGTTTCCTGACCTGAAAGTCTACGTAATAAGTAATAATTTGACCACAGGTAAATATTGATGCTTTATATTCTCAGACACCTTGCAGGCACCCATATCTCAGCACCTTCTCTGTTAAATGCATTAATCTATCTATGTATGGGTTTTCTTATTAGAACACATCCTCTCAGAGAGCAAGGTTCATGGTCACATAGCTTTTCCCACCAACTACCAAAACAGTCTGTATCACGGGAGACACTATGTTTACTGAAACAACATGCTGGATGAGGCTGACATGTCTCCTCCCAACATTTAAGTTTCTCCAAGATGTTGGCAAGCATAGCCAACTGTTTATATCCTTGGGATGATGTTTCCAAAATAATCTAGACATTTTCTATCCAAAGCACTCGGAATGTGAAATAAGAAGATAACTTGGGGATTAATTTTCTCTTCACTTGCACGATGCAGTATTAGAAAGAGCACTGGGATGGAGGTTTAAAATATCTATTTTCTACTTTTGCTTCTGCTAGTCAGCTTTGTGTGAAATCAGTAAATTTCTCAAGTCTTGGTCCTTAGAGACTGGAAAATGAGAAGGATGGTTTATGTTGTCTCTACGGTCCCATTCAATTTTAACATCTCAGATTCAGATTTCATTTATCAGTTATATGCCATAAACTGTAGCATTTGAACTTTCACTACTTCATTGCAATGGGTTAGAATTCATGTCCTATCACCTCATTCTGATAAAATAACCTTAGTATGACCCTAGAAACCACTGTCTCCTGTAGATAATAATAATAACAGTATAATCACCTCAATCTGTATTTCATTTTGTTCCTATAAATCATCATTATATGATGTCTTAGGTTAGGTTCCCAGGAAACATTCTGAGAAGAAGCAAATGCAGAATATTTACTGGGGAGTGAGGAAGTGAGAAAGGCAGGATTAAGGAGAGGGAAAATATGGCCTGCAATGTAATTATAACTGCATTCTTTGACCAGGGGGAGGGATCTGGGCAGTATGCTATATGCTGCAGTCCTCCCCTTATGTTGCTTAGATCTGCTTATTTTTTTCTAGTAAATTAATCCCATTTGGGACATGCTTCTTCAAGGTTATGATTGGTCAAGTTTCCTCAAAAAACTTTAAAAAAATCGTTAGTAAAATGGATTATGGCCTTCAATGAAGCAGGTGATTTAGAGTCCATAACTAATAATCATCATACCCACTTCCAGAAACCAGTCTATATTATATGTATACTAGGGACCCAGTGCATGAAATTCGTGCACTGGGGGGGGGGGCATTCCTCAGCCCAGAGTGCCCCCTCTCACATACTGGGAGCCCTCAGGGGGTGTACTACTGATGGCTTAGGCCCGCTCCCTGCTCCCTTTGGGGAGTGGGCCTAAGCCAAAGTCTGGCCTCCCTTAGTTGGAGGCAACCAGGATAATCAGGGGAAGCCACCAGCCCCATCACCCTGCTGCTGCAGCCACTGCCAGTCACCGCACCACCACAGTGTTTTCATCAACATGGACTCCATTCCCTTCACCATGAAGAAATGACAACTTTCTTTAGGAATTTTCAAGATGTGTCTTTCATAGGCTATGACATTTCTTTCTTTCTTTTTTTCCCTCACCTGAGGATATGTTTTCATTTATTTTAGAGAATGTGGTAGAGAAGGGAAAAGCAGAGAGAAACATCAAAGTGAGAGGAACACTTTGATTGGTTGCCTCTTGCATGAGCCCTGACCTGGGCCCTGACCATGGAGGGGCCTGCAACCTAGGTACATGCCCTTGGTCAGAATTGAACCCAGACCCTGCAGTCAGCAGCTAAGGCATTATATACTGAGCCAAACTGGCTAGGGCAGGATATGACATTTCTTAGCCCTCCAGCAGCAGACCTTCATTTTTTTTTCTCCAGGAGTATGGTGGAAAAACCCTTGATCACCTTTAGGGGTTCTTATTACCCAAGTTACTAAGAATATCACCAGTGGCATACAGGGAGCTTAGCCAATGAACGGTAAGAAAAGGTGTTTCCTCTGTAGTTCACTCTGATCACCAGCTCCACCCCTGCCCCTCCAATCCCAGCTCCACCACTGCCCAGGCCTGCAAGCTCTGGCTGAGGATGCAGGCCTGGGCAGGAGACCCCCAGAACCCTGCTTTGCTGGCTCCACCAGTGCCCAGATCCCTGCAATCACAGGCTCCTCCCCTGCCCCTCTGATTGCTGTCTCTGTGGAGCCCAGGCCCCTGTGATCTCTGGCCTTGCCCCTGCCTATGCCTGAGGCCTCTGGCCCAGGCCTTATGCTTGGGTAGGGCACCCTCATACTCCTCTGATCACCGGCTCTGCCCCTGCCCCCTCCGATCACTGGCTCTGCCCTTACCCATGTCTGAGGCCTCTGTCAAAGGCCTCTCGCCTGGGCATGGGACCCCCATCCCCCTCTGACTAGTTATTCTGCCCCTCAGAACCCTGCCTCCCCAGCCACCTGCCTGGCTAACAGGCATGACCACTTCAGTGGCAGGGCTGAGCCGGACTGGGCGCCACCATCTTGTGTCCATGGGGGAAGCCATCTTTGTGACAGAGTGATGCCTAATTTTCATATTACTCTTTTATTAGATAGGATGTGGCTATGGGCACCGCCATCTTGTAGCTATGGGGGTGGCCATCTTGTGTCCATGGGGGAAGCCATCTTTGTGACAGAGTGATGCCTAATTTGCATATTACTCTTTTATTAGATAAGATGTGGCTATGGACAGCGCCATCTTGTAGCTATGGGGGTGGCCATCTTGTGTCCATGGGGCGGCCATCTTTGTGATGGAGTGATGCCTAATTTTCATATTATTCTTTTATTAGATAGGATGTGGCTATGGGCACTGCCATCTTGTGGCTATGGGAGCGGCCATCTTTGTGATGGAGTGATGCCTAATTTGCATATTACTGTTTTATTAAATAGGGTATATAGAATGCCCTCACATGTCTGCAGATCAGGTGTCTTACCTGTAAGGATAGCCTATCATGAAACGACTGAGCCCAAGTCCTTTGTACATCATGGTTCTATATTTGTGCCTTTAACATTAAAAATGGACTTGGGAGCACCCAGAAAACACATCTCCTGATTATTAGTATCAGTTAACGCTGCTGGGATGGGATGATGACTCTTCTTCCTACCTGCTGGCTTCTTAGAGTGAGAAGCCCAGAGTAACTGTGTGGCAGCCACAGCATAAGGTTTGCGGAGGTTCCCATTTTTTCCCATGCATGAGGACCTCTGGATATGTAAAGTGTACATTGTAAAGATGGGAAGATAAATTTCCCAAGTAGGTTATTGGGAATGATGTTCAAAAGTGTCACTTCTGCTTCTACTTCTCCTCTTTATAGACTTAACTATTTTAATTACCAAGAAACAGCATAGTGTAGTGGTCACTGATTTATGTTGTGTACCACAACCTGAAAGATGGTATCTTATTTTCTCAGGATATTATCTATAAGCTGGAACCTTAGCTCTCCCTCTCTCTCTCTCTCTCTCTCTCTCTCTCTCTCTCTCTCTCTCTCTCCCTCTCTCTCTGTTTTCCAGCTTTACTGAGATAGAATGGACACATGTCATTGTATAAACTTGATGAATTGCTGCATACATGTATTGTGAAATGGTTACCACAATAAGGTTAGTTAACACATCCTTCACCCCATATAATTGGATTTTTTTTATTATTGTTATTATAGTGAGAGTGTTAAGCTCTACTCTCATAGCAACTTTCAAGTACACCATAGGTATTATTAACTAGGGTCACTGTGCCGTATATTAGATCTCTGAAACTTAGTTATCACTGGAAGTTTGTACCCTTTGACCAACATTTTCTCATTTTCTCTACCCCTTAATCCTGGGAACCAACATTTTATTTCTGTTTCTATGAGTTATATCTTTTTTAGATTTCACACATAAATGGTATCTTACATATGTATTTGTCTTTCTCTGTTTGACTATTTTAGATTGGGAGTACCCTGGAAACGAACTGAGATAGGAAATTGTATGAAGCACATTGATTGGTGAGTGGTCTCAGTATTTACATCTGTAAGTATAAACTGAGTGGAGAAAATAGGAGTGAGCAAACTGGCTCCTGAGCCTACAAAGAGCTCTGGATATGGCATGGCCTTTCAAAATTGTCCTAATTGAGGCTAAAGAGACTGAGCAGTGATATTCCCACATCAGCCAATCATTGGCTATGGACTCCACCCTGGAATGTGAATTTGTGCCTGGTAGTTTCTTGGTTACCACAGCTAGCAGTAACAGGCATGGTTATAGATGATCAGAAGTGACTTGAATCAGAGAACCACACCCTTCACTATGTCTGATGATAAAGATGATCATGATGATGTTGATGATTATCAAAATAATTAGAGACCCAGTGCATGAATTCATGTACTATTGGGGTTCCTTGGCCTGGCCTGCAGGATTGAGCTGAGACTGGCTCTCTGACATCTCCTGAGGGGTCTCAGAATGCGAGAGGGTGCAGGCCAGGCCAAGGAACCCCACAGGTGCACAATTGGGGCAGAGGAGGGATGCAGGATGTTGGCTAGCCAGGGAGGGACCATGGGAGGGCTCCAGGGTGTATCTGGCACATCTCACTAAGTCACAATCAGCTGAGCCCCAGCAGCAAGTCGGAGTTTCTGCCCCCTGGTGGTCAGTGCGCATCTTAGCGAGCAGTTGAGTGGCCTTAGTATATCATTAGCATATTACACTTTGATTGGTTGAACGAATGACTGGACGACTGGACACTTTGAATATTAGGCTTTTATTATATAGGATAGCTAACACACAGCACTTTGATGTGCCAACACTATTCTAAGATGTAATAATAATTTTTCATTTATCCTATTAACAACTTTTAACAAGTTATGAGGTAGAGGCCACTGTTATTTCTACTTCTTGATGGAGAAATTGAGACATAGAGAATGTGAGCAGCATAACTTTTTAAATATCCAAGGTTATGTTTTTTAAACTGATTTATTTATTTATGTGTTTATGTATGTATGTATGTATGTATGTATGTATGTATTTATTTTAATCCTCACCTGAAGACATGCTTAGAGGGAGGAAAGGGGGGAAAGAGAGAGAGAGAGAGAAAGAGAGAGAGAGAGAGAGAGAGAGAGAGAGAGAGAAGCATTGATTGATGCAAGAGAGAAATACTCATTGATTGCCTTCCAGATGTGCCTGGATTAGGGATCAAACCCACAACCCAGCTATGTGCCCTGACCAGGAATCAACTGGCAGCCTTTCAGTGCATGGAATGATTCTCAACCAACTGAGCCACTCAGTCCAGGGTATGACCAGCATATCTTAAGGTCACACAGGTATTAAGCAGTGGAGCTAGCATCTAACACCAGAAAGTAAAACTATATTGAATGAAAAAATATAGGAAATGTGCATAAAGGTATAAAATATGAACCCATTTGTATCAAAGCATGTGGTATGTATAGATAAAATACATCCATGTCAGTAACTATATGTGTGAAATATAAATATAAACATATTTTAAATATGTGTGTCTACATATACATATATATTTGGACTACCAATTAGTAACTGTGTTTACTATTAGAGATTTGGACTTGGGGGGAAGCTAAAATAAAGGTTTATTTTTTGCTTCTTCATCTTTAAACTTTATAATAATTACTCTATTTTATCTTTGTAAAGAGTCAATCAAACAGAATTATTAAACTCCCCAAACTTAGGTTCTATCCATCACGTGGCTACTGATGTAACCTCCCTCACTTAGTTAACCCACAGTGAAGATATTTTAGATATTGAAAAAAAAATTACATCCGTTCCCCCAAAGGGTTATATTTTGATTCTAACCTTTCTTGTCATATCAGACATTCTTATTTCAACTCTGAGTTTTCTACCCACAGGAACATTATTTATTTATGAGCTCCTGGATTCACTGCATGATTCACTGTCACTAGTTTCCAGTTTTCCATCTGAGCTAATCTGTGCGTGGATACAGGTCAGGTGGATTTAACTTTAGCAGCAAGGAGATCAATTGCAATGCCGTCAGGAAGTCTTTTTCTCTGTAGAACTGGTGTGTATTTTGAATGACTGCACCTGCCCACAGTGGGGGTGAGAGGCATCTTTGCAGGGGTTTGGGGGTTATTACTCATGACTCTGCAGGAGAAGGGCTAAGGGGAGTTGTCAAAGGCACAGCAGAGCATGAGGCATCTTTCTGTGGTTGGGGGATGGGGAGGCTGGTAGAGAGCATGCAGTCCATTTACAGTCTCAAATGCCCATGTGACCTCTCAGTTCAGTACTTATCTATCTGACCTTTCTGACACTTCATTATTGCCGGTTTCCATCTTTAAAAGTTATGGGCATTTGGTGTCTATGACCTCACTTTCTCCTTTCTCTTCTTTTGTTAAATGGTTATTTCCTATCCTCTGTGCTTCACACTAAGCTCATTAATTTCCCTGGATAGAATAATCTATTGCCCTAACTATCTTAGAAAAGAAAATGGCAATGCCAAAACAGAGCTGGAAGTAGAGAAGAAGGAGAATATGAAGGTCCATAGTCCACTTTGAAGGTGGAGAAATATCTAAAATCTTTTAATTTAATTTGAATCAGGGTACTTAATGTATGTCATTGGGGTTTCAAAGGTTGTCACAATAATTAATGACTTCTTGCAAAGAAGAAATGCAAATTATTTGTGTAGAAATAGATTTTGGTGGTTATCTAGTCTATGTACTTTATTTTATAGATAAAAAAAAGGGATGTAGAAATATTGACCAAATATCTTATGACCATCCAATCCTACCAGGAAGGAATTTTGTGAGCTGGGGCATACATGCATGATGGTAAGTTCACTCTCTGTGTGAACTTCAGTGTCTAGGATACATCAACCACCAGCCAGAAAGAGGCCAGTGTCTTGTAAGACCTATGAGCCAGAAAACTCTAAATTCATCCCCAGGGCCACAGGCTTGTCTGTTTTCCTTTCTTCTCCTTCTTCTTCTTCTTCTTCTTCTTCTTCTTCTTCTTCTTCTTCTTCTTCTTCTTCTTCTTCTTCTTCTTCTTCTTCTTTCTTCTTTTGTAAATCATCATCCAAGGGTATATTTCCATTGATTTTTGGGGAGAGTGAAAGAGAGAGAGGGAAAGATGGAGAGAAACATTGATGTAAGAGAAACACATCTATTGGTTGCCTCCTATTGGAGACCTGACCAGGCCCCGGGCTGGAGAGGAGCCTGCAACCAAGGTACGAGTGTCCTTGAATTGAATCAAACCCAGGATCTTTGAGCCAAATGACTAGGATGGTTCACACTCTTTTTGAAAATGTCTGGTTGGTGATGACAGTATGCTCTGTTTTTCCAGATTTAGTCCTAATGATAAAGAAACATGCTATGCCACACAAAAGTTTTCTAACTCTGAAGCAGAAAGTGTCTTTTCATTTTGGGGGAGGGAGGGAAAGAGAGAAGAGAGAAGAGGGAAGAGAGAAGAGAGGAGAGAGAGAGAGAGAGAGAGAGAGAGAGAGAGAGAGAGAGAGAGAGAGAGAGAATTAGGATCTTTTCAGATATAACCTAGTTAAAATGAGCTCATTAGGGCTGGCCCTTAATCCACTATGTCTGGTGTGCATATAAGAATAGGAAGATTTGGACAGAAACTCAAGTATGCAGGGGAAAATATCATGTGCAGATGAAGGCAGAGATGGAAATCATGCTGGCACAGGCCAGGGAACACCCGGGATTGCCAGCAAATACCAGAAGTCAGAAGAAGCAGGATGGATGCTCTCCTCTAGGTTTGAGGAGGACTAACCCTGCTGACACCCTAATCTTGGACTTCCAGTTATATCTCTGTCAGGGGTCACTGGGTGGTGGCTGAACCTGAATGAATTTCTGAGTCCCTCAGTGAGTTGGTCTCATTCCAAAATAATTTATATAAGAATTTATTTATTTCTTTTATTGTTTATCGCATCTTTTATATTTATCATTTACTACATACTCTCCTCTTTTACTCTAATTACTTGCAAATTGGTTACCAATTTAATATTAAATTTTCTGTACTTTGTTTTTATCTATGCTTTTTGTTTATGACATTATCAAAACAACTGTTCTCTTGTTAATGTTCTTTAAAAAATTTTCTCAGTTAAAGCAAAATCGAATCATCCCTGCTGCTTACTTAGGCATTGATTTATTTCTTTATTCTAAGAAACATTACAGTAGTCACTCAATTAATTTATCTCATCTAATTTGTTGTTTTCCTATACCTAGCATTTTATTTATTCACTCCCATAACACTTTGTCAATACATTTTAACTGTTAAAATAGCATGTTTCATGATAGTTGTTTGTGCTACTAAAAACAGCCATGGGATGCTTATAAAGAAATCTCCTAAAAAACTCATGTGGTTAAAATATATGAACAGAAATGATGGATATGTTAATTAGTTTGCTTGTGGTAATAATTTCACAATGTGTACATATTTCAAAACTTCACTTTGTATACTGTACATATAGACAACATTTATTTGTCAATTACATATCATATAAAGCTAGAAAGAAAAGAAATACTGGTTTAGTTGCTTTGAAATTTTACTAATTTGGCAATTACAATCATTTTAAATGCAGCTATGTTCTTTTTAGACAGTAATAAATTGCTTGCTTAAGAAAACCTATCTCTTTTCCCTATGAAATAATCTCATAATTATGATACATTAAATGCATACTCAGTCTACCAAAAAATGTGAAATAAATTTTGTGAACTTTTCAATACACCCATTCAAATATTTAGTGAAATTATTTGCTTATCAAGTTATCTTTAATTAGAAGTTTATGTCTATGATACCCTATATGATCAGGTGCTCATCTCCATTCTATTAAAGACAGACAAGCCATAAGTGAATACCAGTATAAGATCAACAAATGAAAATCCTGGTTTGCTACCTCTCTGAAGAACCTTTCTTGGGTCGAGGAGGAACAATTAACAGGACTAACAAAATTATTATTATTTCTTTTCCCTTTCAAAAAATTATTTTATTATGGGAAGTTTTAAGCATATGCATAAGAGAAGAAAAGAGCATATGAACCACTATCTACCCAACATCTAGGTAGCTAACATTTTTCTGTATAATTATTTCCCCTCCCTTAGGATTATTTTGAATGAAACCAGATATATTCAAAATTGCAACCAGATATGCAATTGCATCATCTCTAAACATTTCAGTTTTTAAGAGAGAATATTTCTTTTCCATCCTATATGATAAAAGGCTAGGGACCATATGCATAACAACTGCAATGACCGCTGGACCAGTTACCATTGAGGAGCATTGACCACCTCTTGATCCCTCCCTCTTCCTACCTGCCCCTGCAGGCTCCAATAGCAGCATGGTGGACAGGGAAACACGGGAAACCGGATGGGGGGCAGTGGCGGGAGCAAAGCAGCCAGGTTCCGGGTGCCGGATGGAAGCTGGTGCTGGCACCTGGGGGAAGAAAGACCTAATCTTGCATGAATTTTCATGCATCGGGCCTCTGGAAGCAATATAATTGACATACAATAATGTGTTAGTTTCATGTGTAGACTCCACTTTAAGATGGGAGGAGCTTCAAAGTCACCGCGCTAAGAGGTGTCAAGACAGAGAGACACGTTTTTTGCAAAACATCTATCACGGTGACTATCAAAGGCATCTATTTGACAATCTCGTTTGGAGGGGGATGTGCTCGGCATGACTGGAACTGTTTTCTCTCTGTAACACAGAAGTGCTGCTTCCCTGCACTCACAGATAACTCCATGCCGAAGGCTAGGAGAGAGAGAGATGGCCAGCGTCCGCCTCTTCCAGGTTCTTGTCCAGGGACTCCTCCTTTTCAGTTCCAGTCCCCAGCTTTGTAAAAGGTAGACAGCTTCTCTGAGATTCCCTTAACAGAGGGCCGCCTGGAGGGCTCATGTGCCTGGCAGTCATCAATGAGCTCCTACAACGGTGAAGGGCCTTCTTCACCCAGTGCCTCCTGGTGATGGTCCATGGCCACCAGTGAGTGGATCTTCTTAGAATCAAACGGGATCTTCCCAGTGGCCGTTTCCCAGAAGACAGTTCCAAAGCTGTATATTTCATTTACGTTATATTTATCAGACCCATTTTCCAGTATTTGAGGGGAGATGTATGCTGTGGAATTTACTCTCCCTGCTTATTTTTTTTTTCCCCTTGGTTGTCCTGCTGATGGAAGTCTGTGTTTTGCTCAACTCAAATCCTGAAAGCTTCGCTTGGTAGCCATTGGTTACCAGCAAGCTCCTGCTGCTGATGTTTCTGTGGAGTTCAGGGGTTTCTGAATGGTGCAGCCTATATAAGACATTGGCTGCCTGCCCCCCCTCGGCCCCCAGCCAAGACTGTGTGATCCAACAGTTCCCTCAGGGTCCGGAGCTCACAGTACTCCACGACAATGGGAGACTGAGGTGGGGTCACTGTTTCATCAATGCAAACCCCAGATATATGCAGGATGTTAGGAGAGTCAAATTTCTTCATGGTTCTGATCTCATGATTGAAAATATGCCTCCCTGTTCCAGTGTTTCTGGCCTGTACCTTGTTGAATACTTTTATGCCACTGGAGATTGGTGGTGTTTTCCTTTAAAAACTTTGCTGTGTTTATTTTTCCCTTAGCAGAATTCAGTCGGGTTCTAAAAGCCTCTCCTTCTTGAACTCCTTGATTTTGCATCCTGGGACTGCCTCCGTTCCTTTCTCTAAGTAGTGCTTCCTATTTTTTTCCACATCATTTTTCAGTTGCTCCTTTGACGCTTCGATAATTTCACTTCCACTTAGATTTCGGAAGACTCGCCAACCCTCCTCTGCATCCTGCCGACCCACTGGTTCCCGTGCTGCCCAGCTGACGCTTGGGATAGGCACCCCCTGGTACACCCGAAGCAGCAGTGCAAGTTCCTGATGGACATCACTCAGCCTTTGTTCACATCTCTCAAGAGGCCTTTGTCCTTCCTTGATGTTAGGAACGTATGGAAATACGATTTATCGCTAAAGTTATCTCTCTGCTTCTTAGCTTCCTCCAGAGCAGCCTGGGAACTGTTCAGGGCAGTGATGATCCCAGGTTGCCCTCTCCTCGGGCTGGAGCTCTTGCAGAGGCTGCAGCAGGCTCTCGATGCGCGCACTCTTTCTTGCAGTCTTGCATCATTTCACATTGTGTGTACACACACAATGATGGTGTTCCCCAATTTAGCCAGACCTGGGGGAAACTGATGAAATGAGTTAAAGTCCCAGAATCTCCTGCATGTTTGCTACTGGCCTACAGGAGCCTCAGGTGTGTCTGTGATTAAAATGGCTGAGGAGGTCTCCCCGAAATTTCATGTAAGGCAGAGATGGCTTGCTGTCCAGGACTAACAAGATTACTAAAAACATTTATGATTTTTATGACTATATATATAGTCATAAAATATAGTCATATTTCTTTTCCATCCTATATGATAAAAGGCCAGGACCATAAGCATAACAACTGGAATGACCGTTGGACCAGTCACCATTGAGGTGCATTGACCACCTCTTGATCTCTCCCCCTTCCCACCTTCCCCTGCAGGCTCCAATAGCAGCATGGCGGACAGGGAAACACAGGGAACCGGGTGGGTGGCAGTGGCGGGAGCAAAGCAGCCTAGTTGGCCAGAACGAAGCAGCCAGGTCCTGGATGCCGGGGGGAAGCCAGTGTTGGCAGCCGGCTTAGACAGTAATAAATTGCTTGCTTAAGAAAACCTATCTCTTTTTCCTATGAAATAATCTCACAATTATGATACATTAAATGCATACTCAGTCTACCAAAAAATGTAAAATGGATTTTGTGAACTTTTCAATATACCCATTCAAATATTTAGTGGAATTATTTGCTTATCAATCTATCATTTAATTAGAAGTTTAGGTCTGTGATACTCTATATGGTCAGGTGCTCATCTCCATTCTATTAAAGACAGACAAGCTGTAAGTGAATATATATATATATATATATATATATATATATATATATATATATATATTGATTTTTAGAGAGAGTGAGAAGAAGGGATGTTTAGAGAGAAACACTGATGTGAGAGTAAAACATTGGTCAGCTGTCTTCTGCATGCCCCCTACTGGTCATCGAGCATGAAATACCAGGCACATGCCTTGAATGGGTCTCAAACTGGCAACCTTTTGGTACATGAGACAAAGCCTTACCAACTGAGCCACACTGGTCAGGGCTATTATTGTGCCCTTTGAACCAGTGATTTTCATCCTTGGAAATCTTGTTGAAAGATACAATTGCCTAGCCATACTAACAGTACCTGAGAATATTCTCCTTTTAAAAAACTGAAAAATTAGAATAAAGTGAATTCCCCTTTGACCATTGCCTCCCAGTTTCTTTTCCTTATGTCACATCTCTGATGAAACTACCTTCTTGAGTTTGAAATCTATTTTCCCCATAGAGTACTATGGGGATTTTGTTTTCATTCAGAAAGATGTGTTAATGAAATAGATCTGACAAGTTTTAATCTGTATTCCATAGTATGTGTTCCATACTCTACTACTGAGGACTTTCAGGTTATTTTTTCCTTCAATTTATTGCTTTTATAAACATTATGAAACAGACATCTTTGTATATGTCTCCTCGTGCAAGTAGGCAAGTTTCTTCACACCGTAAGCTGACATGGTATCTGGTTCACTGGTACCAGGGTAATCTAATCTAGTAAAAGAGTAATATTAAAATTGACCATTTCTACGGGATGCCTAAGCCACGCCCACCAGCCAATCAGAGTGGCTGCATGCAAATTAACCTAGCCAAGATGGAGCTGGAGTAAACTGCAGGTTTCCTTTGCACCAGGAGTAAACTGTCTGCCAGCCGGCTAGGCTTCTCCAGGCTCAGGCAACATATTTGCAACATTGTTTCAATTATAGAAGCTTTGGAGCTGAAGCAAACAGCAGGCTTCCTTTGAACCAGCGATGGAGGAAACTGCCTGCCTCGGTGACTGGACCTCTAACTAAGGCAACATTCTTTCAATTATAGAAGCCACGGAGCTGAAGACAACAGGAGGCTTTGTTACCTCGGCTTAAAGGGACAGTGTATCATTTATAGAAGATAAATAAACCCCAGACACCTGCTTCCAGCCAGTCTTGCTGGGACATTGGGTCAATGGGAGCTGTGGGCAGCCTGAAAACCTGAAAGCAACCCTCAGGCCCGTACCCAAGTTGGCCACACCCCAATGGGGTGAGGGATCCCACTGGGGGGCTTGGCCAGCCTGCAAACCGCCATCAGCCCCTTACCCAGGCTGGCCAGGTACCCCAGTAGGGACCCAAAACTTGAAGGGATTGTGGTCAGCCTGAAAACGCCCCTCAGCTCCTCACCTAGGCTGCCCAGGCACCCCAGTAGGGACCCAAACCCTGAAGGAGCTTTGGGCAGCCTGAAAATGGCCCTCAGCCTATCATCCAGGCTGGCCACACCCAAATGGGGTGAGGGTTCACAGTGGGGGGCTTGCCAGCATGCAAACAGCAATCAGCCCCTCACCCAGGCTGGCCAGGCACGCCAGCAGGTGGACATCCCCAGAGGGGTCCCAGACTATGAGAGTGCACTGGCCGGGCTGAGAGACCTCCCATGTGCACAAATTTTGTGCACCGGGCCCCTAGTTAATTATAAGGGATAGTATCACATTGTTCCCAAAGTGACTCTGCCGGTTTATTCTCTCATCACCAAAGCATGGAGGCCTATTTTCCCTACAAGTTCCCTTAAGACTTGATGTTAGCAAACTTTTAAGAAGATCTTGTTAATTTACTTTACATAATCTTGATTACCAGGGCCTATTAGCACATTTTCATGTGTTGAATATTTGTGCTTTTCTGTGACTTCCATGTTAATACACTTGGTTCATTTTTGTGTTTGGCCTTTTCCCATGTTCACACTGACTTGTAGGACATTTTAAGATTTGTTCAGTTTACAGTGTGATCTCTGGGCCTGTGTTGCCCTACTGATGGTTTATCTTTGGTCCACCAATAGGTATGCAGAGAAACTGAAAGTAAGTGGACTGAGTAAATTTATGGCTATTCTATATTACTTATGAAAAAATTATTTTTTCTATAATTATTAATTTCATTTTCCTGGTAATTTATTTTTATTGCATTCTAAATTATGGCTTTTTTTCATTTGTAAGATCATTGTATTTTATCTTTATTTGCTTTAATAGTGAATATATCTTGTATGCATGAAATAATTTTGTTAATTTTTACTTTTTAAGCCTTCCTTTGTGATTTTGTATGTAGTCATCCTTTGTAAATGTTGTATGTCTATTTCAACTGAATGTGGATTACTTTTCAAATGCAGTATTGTTTACTTTTTATGTTATTAAAATCCTCCCTTGTTTCATGATTGTAAAAATGTTTATTTTCCCTTTTGTTAAGTTTTAAAAGCTTCATAATTATTAAATCTTTTTTGTGTGGGTTTCATTTCTTTTTCAACATGAAATATCCTGCTTTGTATTTTCTAATGATCTTAACCCTACATTTTAGTTTTCTGACAGAAATGATGCCACTGATCATAACTATACAGGCTTACAAAGCAAAATCAATAAATAATTCTACGAGGTGTTACCAGTACTCTGACCTCAAAAAATGTAAGTTTTGGTGACTGATTATACATAAAGGGATGTAAGAAAGATAAAAATATGTCAAAATGTTGTATTATAAGAACATAAAACAACCTTTTCAGAGACAATTGAAGAGGGGCTTAGCTTTATTGATGTTAAGATATGGCAAAGATATTTCTATTACGCCTTTGTAAATGGAGTTTTAGAACTCAACTTCACAGGAGGGGAGAGGAAGGAGGGTGACTCAGATTCAGTATTTTGAATTCTTTTCAAGAATTCATCAATTGTCCAAGAATTAAACAACCCATCTCTTTTCTCCCTTCTTTATTTCTCCAGCATTTACAAAAGTATCTGAGATATAGTAATACCGTGTGAACCTCAACTAAGAAGGAGGTAGCTTTTCAATTTTTTATCTAGTTTTACTACTACTACTTTCCTTCTTAATCTACCTCTGCCCTACTGGGTTTAAGTAACACAGAAAGGAGTGAAGTTTACTACAAGTTTTTCACAGTCTCCTATGAAGCATAGCTTTTTAATGCAGCAAAGAGGTCTCAGAGAGAATGAGGATGGGGATAAAGTAGGAACAGAAACCAGATGACAGTATGTAAGACACTGGAAAACAAAAACATATGCTTTGGATATAAAGTCTTTCAAATAAATTTGTCAGCAAATAATTCTATCAGCAAGAGGAATGTGACTATTGGAAGCCACAGGTCAAGTGACGTTTGTTTGCAAGGAAAACAGTGAGTAGGAGGAATAGTGCTGAACAAACACAACAGAGTTATACATCAGAAGTATAGAGACAGAGTTAGAAAATGTGTAAATGGAAGAAAGCTTTAAATAGAGCACGGAGAGCCCAGCCGGTGTGGCTCAATGGTTAGGTGTGACCCAATGGTTAGGTGTGACCCATGAAGCAGGAGGTCACGATTCCATTCTGTTTAATTAAGCTGTCGAAGAATTAAAGACTGAGCCAAATGGAAAATTAGCCAGGCTTTTATTGGGAGCAAACGGGTGAGTTCACAGGCCTCGGGAAGGGAGAGAGGCCAGTGGAGCCGCGCCAGGGCCAAGCCGGGCCGCACTTTTAAGGCTTTGGGTGGGTAGTGAGGAGTGGGATTTGGTATGAGGAGGTGGTCCGTGGAACTATGGAACTTTCCCCCGGGGGTTGCTGGCGCCAGAGGCTATGGATGAGCAAGCAGTTTCGGGATAATCCATCATTGTTGCAGTTTAAGGTCAGGGCTTAAGGTCAGAGCAGGGCTTAAGGTCAGGGTGGTCGGGCTGCACCTGGGGCGGGGGATGATCTATGACTCCCTCGGCCAGGTGAATGCTTGGGCAGCTTGGATACATTCCCTGTCAGGGCACATGCCCAGGTTGCTGGGTCCATCCCCAGTAGGAGCCTACAGGAGGCAGCTGATCAATGATTCTCTCTTATCATTGATGTTTCTATCTCTCTCTGCCTCTCCCTTCCTCTTTTTGAAATCCATAAAAACATATTAAAATTATTTAAATAGAGCAAAGCGAGAGAAGAGCAGAAAGCCAAGGATTAGATCTTGTGAGTAGGAAAATAATTCATTCAAGATGAGAAAGGAAAAACAGGTGTGTGGGGAACCAAGATAACTTAAATAGCCCTGAGGTCAGACACCTCTGGCATCCACGACATCAGACAAAACAAATTATTTGGTATGTGATGTGGGTAGACGTAATTCCCAGGGTCTGACAAAATCCTGTTTCCCACTCATTTTCTTTATTCCTTTCTAACTTAGAATCCCCAGACACAACCCTTACTCACACACTCACTGCCCTGCTAGCATTTCTGCTCATCCAGATCTACATTTCATGTCATGCGTCTGAGTCAGCTCCCAGACAAGGAGGAGCCCCTTTAGCACTGACTAAGCTGTAGTGCTGTGTCTTGGGAGTGCAGGCCAAGATTAAGGGAAAGGTCAAACTGTAGAACTTGAAGCCAATGAAACGAGAGGAACTGTATGGGGGAGTCATTCACAACCAGGTCACAGACGGGCCAACTCAGTCACTGTTCAGAAGAGGCTAGGCAAAGAGAACTTAAAAAAAGCCTGGAGAAGCGAGAGAATCTTTAAGTGCCGGGCGGGGGCGGGGGGGGGGGGGCTGAAGAAAGATTCTGAGGGAAAGAAAAGAAGGACCAGTTGTTTTGGAAAGGGCACTTGGGGCCTGCAGCATGGGCATGTAAGAAGTTGCTAAAAGCTTACACTCTGACCTCTGTTTCTTGTTGCAAACTTGTTTTTTCAACACGACTCCTCCCCAGTTATCTCAGCTTTGTACCAGGAAAAACACAAAAAAGAAAAACATAGAGTTATGTAAATGAAATTTATGATAGAGTTAACCTCCCTAAAGAGTAATTTGCAAATTTAAAAGGAGTGGGTTTTTTTTTTCCCCCCTCTCAAACCTCAATGAATCTCTAATCAGTAGAATGTGTTGGAGGAAGTGAGCAAAGCCCTGGCCTGAATCTCGGTAAGTTAGATCAGTTAACTTGTGGCTTCAATTTAATCCTAGTTGGATCAGAAATCTGTATTTTATTAGGAGAATCCTTTTCTACATTTGCATCTTCTCTATTTTTTTACTTTCTCCTTAATGCTTATGAAAGTTACTTTCAAATTTTAGCTTTCCTTTGTTAAGCAAGGAGCTAGATGGGAAAGGAATTTTTTGTCCACTTCTGGGTCTTGAAGCAAGGAAACAACTCAGTGCCCTTGGAGGCTGAAGCAAAGATAAGAGAAACCAGAAGGAGTGTGAATACTGGAAAAAGAAATAAGTTGGACAGCATGCTTTTTTTTTTTTTTTTTTTGCCTACGATGATCTCTGTCTTAATCACTTGCACTGCCATAACTAGACTGGGTGCCTTATAAATGATAGAAATTCATTTCTCACAGTTCTGGAGGCTGAGACGTCCAAGATCGAAGGGCTAGCACTTTCACTGTCTGGTGAGGGCCCACTTCCGGCTTCATAGATGGTTGTCTTTCACCCCACATGGTAGAAAAAGTCATCAA
>PVJC01015208.1:0-12102 GCA_004026665.1 Murina feae
TGAAGCTGTAGGAGAAAACACTTGACCCAAGTAAAAAGGAAAACTTCTATATGGAGAAAAAGACAGCACATGCATGACAGACTGATAAAAATATTTGCAATGTTTAACAAAGAATTGATATTCGTAATATATAAGGAGCTCTCACAGAACAAGAAAATTGGCCAAATGACATGAATTGCATGTATATATTTAAAAATAAATCTAGCCTGGCCAGCGTGGCTCAGTGCTTGAGCGCCAACCTGTGAACCAGGAGGTCACAATTTGATTCTGGTCAGGGCACATGCCTGGGTTGCAGCCTTGATCTCCAGTGTGGGGCATGCAGGAGACAGCCAATCAATGATTTTCTCTCTTCATTGATGTTTCTATCTCTATCACGCTCTACCTTCTTCTCTGAAATCAATAAAAATATATTAAAAATAAATTAAAAAATTAATCTAAGTCCTAACCGGTTTGGCTCAGTGGATAGAGCACTGACCTGCGGACTTAAGGGTCCCAGGTTTGATTCCGGTCAAGGACATGTACCTTGGTTGTGAGCACATACCCAGTAGGGAGTGTGCAGGAGGCAGTTGATTGACGTTTCTCTCTCATCGATGTTTCTAACTCTCTTTCCCTCTCCCTTCCTCTCTGTAAAAAAATCAATAAAATATAAAAAAATTTAATCTAAGCCCTAACTGGATGCTCAGTGGTTAGAGGGCCGGCCCATTAAAAAAAAGAATGTAGAGGACTACTTCATCTAGAGTGGGCTGGAAATACTCTGCAGAGGTGAACTTTTTGCTGGCCCCTGAATTATGAGAAGGAGCCAGCCAAGCAAGTACCTGGGGGAAAGGATTTAGTGAGGAACAGCAGCATGCACATGGCACCATTGCAGAGTTTGAGGGGGTCCAGTACCAGTCTCTTTTCATCATGTGGAGTCCTGACTATCTACATATATAAAAGCCTAAGTGACCGAACAACCAAATGACAGGTCGGCTGGTTGCTATGACATGCACTGACCACCAAGGGGCAGATGCTCAATGCAGGAGCTGCCCCTGGTGGTCAGTGTGCTGCCACAGTGGGAGCATGTTCAGAGGACTGATGGGCACCAAACACAGGACTCACAGCTGGCTGTTGCAGCCCGAAGACGGAAGTGGAGAGGTGGAGGCAGGCACAGTGGGGCTGGGATGAACAGGAGCGGCAGGCAGGAGCAGCAGGTGGCATTGGATGCCCACAGGCCACACCAAGGGACTCCACCATGCATGAATCCATGCACTGCACTGGGCTTCTAATAAGATCATGAAACTTAAAAAACCAGAGCTATTTAATGGCTAAGCAGTTGCCTTAATGATTCCTATTTCAGGGGTCCACCTAGCTACAAATGAGATTGTGCCCATTTCACCATTGGCACAACAGAAATCAAAGATACACACTATTTATTGTTAGTGGGACTGGCATTGTATTTTTTAAAACAATTTGTCTAACATCACATTGTTCACAGAGTTGAAAGTAGTTCTTGTTGGCCTCTCTGTTCTGTGGCAGAGATCAAGAGGTCTTACTATGTCATTGGCTGTAAATCTGACCCCCTTTCCTAAAAATAAAATTTACAAGAGAGATGAACAGCCTGCAATTCCTGTAATAGAGCCTAAAAGATTGCTTCATAATGAGGAAGGCAATTGACAAGGTCATTTAAAAGGAGTAATGTGGCGAAGACACCCAGAGGCAGTTTTCTAAAGAAGAGGTTGCTTCAAAGACAAACAGCATTTAGCAGGGCGCTTTCTCTGTGTTTATTTCCCCCCAAATAGCAGCAGATTCCAAATGTTAGTCTCCCACCCCATCCCGATAACTCTGGATTCAGCTGTCTAGGACGCCATCACATGTCAGAGGTAGAAGGATCCAACCATCTTGTTTTGCAAAGGGAGGAAGAAGGATCAGAAAAGTCGGATGACCTTTCCAAGGTCATAACATAACTTGGAACATCGCCAGACAAGATCAGTGTCTGGGTGTCCGGTCAGTGCTTTTGCCCTGCATGGACTCATGCATCCATTTTGCAGGTTGCTCCTTAAAGGAAGAGCTGAAATCCGCAATGCCCTCCCTGCAGCTCATTACATACAGCCAGTGCTGCTCACCTGGGGAAACGTGGCCCTCCAGGGGACACCTGGCATTGCCTGGGGACATTGGGAAGGTCACATCTGTGGGGAGAAGTCCACTAGCAAGCACCCGCAGGTAAGCCCTCAGGGACACTGCTAAACACCCTGCGGTGCATAGCCTCATGGCCCACAGCACCGAATCCACCCAATGTCCACGGATCTCTATTGGGGAAGCACCGAGCTTTGGCGGCGCCTTAAGGTCCCAGAAAGCAGGTGGGGTTCAGCGGGGAGGGGCTTTTCCTGACTTATTCTTGTCCCTTCCACTGGCAACTTGCACCAGCTACCCACCGGCTTTTAATGTCTTCTCAATACTTAATCGTTCGATTGAATTTCGTCGTAAGCACAATGAAAGATGGAAATTTCTTCAACAAATGGTGGTGAGAGAGGGCGTGCAGAAGCCAGTGGTTACTTCCTACAGCAAGGAGAGGACATTAAACAATGCTTCTTCATCCTCTGGGGGCATCCTAAGACCTCATACCTTAGGTAACTCTGAGAATCTCAGGAGAGCCATGGATGCCGCCTTTAGCAAAACCATTCATAACACATTTTTCATACAACAGTGCAAATGGACTGCCTCCCTGGTATATGGAAAGGCTAGGAGTTCCGGATCTAGAAAAAACTATAGTATCTTCTATTCGTCCTCACCTTTGAATAATATAGTGAACTCCTGGTTCAATTCTGGTTGTCATTCTTTTCAGGAAAATTACATTCAATATTTTAGAATAAAATAATTCAAATATTGGAAATGCTTAATATTTTTAAATAAATATTTTAAAATAAAATAATTCAAATATTGGAAATGGCTAGATAGCCAACCACTGAAATGAATGATAGAATGTAGATAGGCTATCATACAGTGGTAGAAAAATTGATCCCTATCCATCTACTTGGATCAATTCTTTTAAAAATGTGTTATTAAATGAAACACAGAGGCTATGCTGTCATGTGATATAATATTATGTGTGTAAATTTAAAAATACAGATAAAACAGTACTAATAGGACTCATGGGTACACTGGACAGTTTGGAAGGATTCCCACAAAATTCACGATAGTAATTGCTTCTGACATTGGTGATTAGGATGGGATTGGAATAGGCAGCAAAAGGAACTTCAACTTGCTGTAAAGGTTTGTTTCTTCTGATTAAAAAACAAAGGGCAAAGAGCAAATGTTAAAACTTCCAAGCCAAATGGTAGCTGGGAAGATGCTTGTTGTCTTACATTTCTGAATCGGTGCCCTGGGACCCTCAAGGTTCACTGTGTACAGTGTTTGCTTTGGCAAAACAAGCCAACTGCCCTGCAGTGCTCTGTCTGCATGGCGGGGCTCAGTCTGTGCGTCACCAAGTGTTTTTCTCCCACTCACCCAGTTCTTGTCCACATGAGAGAAGTCAGCATGGTTCCTCTGACCATTTTACCTTTTCTCTACATCTGGCCAGATTTAGCAAAGGATGAAGGGAGAACAGTGTATGAATGGAGATAAAATTATACTGGTCTTATGAATGTTAGGATCAATTTTGGTTATGTGATCCTGTGACTGAAAAGCCATTTATTGCAAATTATGTGCTCCAAAGCCAGTAAATATCGTCATCCTTATTTTTAATAATATGCACCACTTGAAACGTGTAATTAGGAACGTCATTTAAATCTTAGCAAGAACAGGAGCAGATGTTTGCACTGGAGCCGCCCTGCGCTGGGATGCAAGTGCCAGCACCCCACTCCCTCTTCCTCTACCAAATGGCATGTGCTTCGGGGCAGGTCACCTTCACTCAGAGCCTGCGTCTCCTGAGCTGCTAAATGAAGGGGGTGCATTGGATAAGCAGTCACAAACAGGGGGCCCTCGAGTCATATCAGGTATATATGTTCTGTTTGGCCAAGTGTTTAAAATAGTTTCAAGTTTGTTGTCAGCATTTAATAATTAAGAGATTTTAGTAAAAACCAGATCCTGGCTTCTCTTGCAAAACAAATCTGTCAACACTACTTCTCAACAATGGGCTATTACTGAGTAGGGAAGACCCTGTAGACAGACCACAGCTTTCCAGTTAGCCAGAGTCCCCACTATTCCCTATTGCCCCACATTTGATCTACTGCACCCATTTATTTTCTTGCCTAAATTTATAAACCCTCAGCCAGAAATTCTCTAAATTCCTTTAAGTCTTACTATTTCTTGAGATAAAAGGGTTGTGGTAAGTCAACAAGGTTCCCAAACAGAACCAGATGTAAGAAAAATGAAATGAGGCCCTTTCTGTTTGCTTCTGGAATCGGGGGGACTACACATTCAGCTCATGGAACCTTTGTTACCCTCTTTCATTCACTTCTAAAGGAAATCATGAAATTACACATTTTTATGAAATAATCCTAGAAATATGAAAAGAAAGTCTAATTATTAATGCATTTTTATAAAGTTAGCCTATCTAGAATAACATTTAAAAATCTCCTTTTAGAATTTTAGAACTAATGGATCAACATCAAATTACAGAGTCTGGATTTTGAATCTTCCCTCCAAAGACACTCAGGCACACCCACACATGCATTCAGACCTTCGTGTGAAAATTTCCAAGGTTGCCACCTCTCCTAGGACAGTCCTTCCTGAGTCTTTCCTGAAGCCTCCACCCCCACAGGGTTCTGATCTCTGTGAGCAGGTAACGTGCAAACGAAACAGCTGCAGAGCCTTTGTTCCCCCACCCTTTGGAAGGAAAGGCGATATCCTCTAAGCTGACTTAACATTCACTGCCCCACTCACAAGCCCTCAGCAACCACACTCTCCTCTAAGAAGCCTGAGTACAGTGCTGGCCTCTCTCCAAGGTGTTTTAGCCAGTGAAACACCCAAGGATATTATTAAAAGCATTTTCACATGTAAAAGTGCCCTCAAAAGGCAGTTATGCATGAATTTTTGTGAGGTTCCCATTCAATTATATTACTTCCGGAACCTGGAAGCAAGGGCGACCAGTGAGCCCAGTGACATCAGCTCACAGGCACAGCTCGCCATCAGCAGCAGCTTCGAGTGTGTTGAACCCTGTGAAATTACTGATATTTGACTTTTAACCATAAAAGGCAGTTTCCTGTGATTTAACCTAATGTCAGCCTCTGCATAAATGTCATTATTTGTTTTCTTATTTTTTACTTTTAGGACATAATTAACACACTTAAAGCACTATGTATGTTTATTTATATCAGGTGACACATTAAAAGATTAGAGGTAATGACCTCATACTTTTATGCTACATTTGATTGTAAAACCATAGCAGCCTTGGTTGGTTAGTGAGAGACTTTAATTTCATCTCAAGGGAGTAACTGAATGGTGAGGCATCAGTGATGATAAACACTGCTCAAGGAGGTGGTACATAACGTGCCGCCCTGTTGTTACTGAAGTAACTTTGGGGCGCAGAGTGTATAGAGAGGCATGACACATGGTGCCTTTAGGAAGAGTCAAAATAACCTGGAGTGTATTAACCAGTTACTCTCATTAATGGGTGTCTCAGTTATATAATGAGTACTTCAGAAAGTAATACAAGGATTGGCCTTGAACAAGAGTACAAGCGTGGATTTTTATTTGTCTAATATTACTGTGATTTGATTTCCTTAATCTCTTTTGAGAATCCAGGTAGCAGTATGAGCTGCTTAAGCTACGACATAAGAACAAAAGTATCAAGAGAAGCTCGGCTTCCTGTTGTGGTGGGCGTGACCTCTACTTCCAAGGTCAGAAACCTGGGATCACACCGTAGCTCCTGCAGTGTTGGCTGTGTAACCTTAAGCAAGTCAGTTCACCTCCCTGGGCCTCAGTTTGCTCCTGTGTAAAATGGAGAGAATGAGGCCACTTACTTCATGGGGTTACTAAAGAAATGAGACTCCACATAACAAGTGCTTAGTGCATGTGTTCTTAGTGCAAAGTAATGAACGTTGGCTCACTCACAAGCCTTTAGCTACAAAATGTGCAAGCAGTACATACGCTCTTATCCCAAATCTGAATTTTCAGCGGTAAATCTTTGAAAAGCACAAACTCCCTGAAGCTAAGAGTCCCAGAGTGCTGCAAGGATGATGTGCCCTCCCTTTAGTTTTGGTTTTAAAACTGTTCAGAAAATAAAAATAATCAAAGAAGTGCAATTATACACCAATACAGCAACAAGGATTGGGCGAGTAAGTTAGGCTATATCAATAATGCACAATGACTTATTTTTTTTTCAACATTTGGTGAATCAGTTAGGAATTGTGTTTGGTTGCATGTAACAGAAACCAGTCACCAAAAGAAGTACAGCCCAACCAGGTGGCTCAGTGGTTGAGCATCAACCTCTGAACCAGGAGATCCTGGTTCAATTCCCAGTCAAAGGCATACGCCCGGGTTGCAGGCTCAAACCCCAGTGTGGGGCATGCAGGAGGCAGCTGAACAATGATTTTTTCTCAACATTGATGTTTCTATCCCCTTCTCCTTCTCCCTTCCTCTCTCTGAAATCAATAAAAACATATTTTTTTTTAAAAAGTCCAAAGAAATGCATTCCCGGCTAGCCCAGCGATTCCATGCTGTCAATACCCAGGGTTATGTTTTTGCTTCCTTGTCCAGTTATTGCTGTTTGGCTCCCATCTCATGGTCACAATATGGCTCCTCTACTCCTACATCTGTGTCATAAGTAGACAGACAGAGAAAGGAGGGAAGCAATGATGAGGATGAGAAAGCAAATCACTTCCAGAAGGATGCTAAGATATTACAGGCCAAGTTGGCTCTGCCACAGTGAGTTGCAAAGAAGTCTGGGAGATGTACTGTTTTTAGTAGCATTTCCCCAAGGAAAGAATTAATTGGGTTGGGATAAGTAATAGAGAGCTGGTTGGAATCAATGTGCATTTTTAAAAGTCTAGGAGTGTAGAGGTTAAAGGTGCTCATTCAGAGTGGCTGACTTGTGGGTAATTTTCAATTTCTATTTATATATTTTTGAACTGCCAAAAATGTGTCCAATAAGCATAAACAAAGACATACACAAATTTTTTATTATTTTTTTTATTGTTGACAGTATTACAGATGTCCCCCATTCCCTGCCCACTTTGCTCCTCTCCACCCAGCCTCCTTTTCACCCCAGGGATTCAACACACTATTGTCTGCATCCATGGGCTATGCATACATGCATGTAAGTTCTTTGGTTAATCTCTGCCAGTCTTTCCCAACCCCCTTCCCTCTAAGATCTGTAAGTCTGTTTTATGTATTTACTAGGGGCCCAGTGCCCAAAAATTTGTGCACTCGGGAGATCCTTCAGCCCGGCCTGTGCCCTCTCACAGTCTGGGACCCCTCTGAGGATGTCCACCTGCTGGTGTGCCTGGTCAGCCTGGGTGAGGGGCTGATGGCTGTTTGCAGGCTGGCCAAGCCCCCCAGTGTGGACCCTCACCCCATTGGGGTGCCTGGGCAGCCTGGGTGACAGGCTGAGGGCCATTTTCAGGCTGCCTACAGCCCCTTCAGGTTTTAAGTCCCTATTGGGGTGCCTGGGCAGCCTGGATGAGGAGCTGAGGGGCGTTTTCAGGTTGCCTATAGCCCCTTCAGGTTTGGGTCCCTACTGGGGTGCCTGGGCAGCTTGGGTGAGGAGCTGAGGGGCATTTTCAGGCTGCCCACAGTCCCTTCAGGTTTTGGGTCCCTTCTGGGGTACCTGGCCAGTCTGGGTGAGGGGCTGATGGCTGTTTGCAGGCTGGCCAAGCTTCCCAGTGGGATTCCTCACCCCATTGGGGTGTGGCCAGCCTGGGTGATGGACTGGGGACTGTTTTCTGGCTTTCAGGCTGCCCACAGCTCCCATTGACCCAATGTCCCAGCAAGGCTGGCTGGAAGCAGGTTTCTGGGGTTTATTTATCTTCTATAATTGATACTGTTCCTTTAAGCCGAAACCTAGGCAGGTAACAAATCCGCCTGTCTTCTTCAGTTCTGTGACTTCTATAATTGAAAGAATGTTGCCTTAGTTAGAGGCTCAGCCAGCCTAGGCAAGCAGTTGCCTCTATCACTGGTGCAACGGAACCTGCTATTTGGTTCAGCTCGAAGCTTCTATAATTGAGACAATGTTGCAAATATGTTGTTGCCTGAAGCCTGGAGAAGCCAAGCCAGCGGTAGACAGTTTACTTCTGCTGCAATGGAAGCGTCTGTTTACTCCAGCTCCGTGACTGCCAGCCTCCATCTTGGCTGGGTTAATTTGCATACAGCTGCTCTGATTGGCTGGTGGGCGTGGCTTAGGTGCCCAAAGAAACGGTCAATTTTAATATTACTCTTTTATTAGATTAGATGTCTCTGGTCCTATTTTGTTCATTAGATTCCACACAAAAGTGTGATCATGTGATATTTGTCTTTCTCTGACTGGCTAATTTCCCTTAGCATAATAATCTCCAGGTCCATCCATGCTGTCACAAAGGGTAAAAGTTCCAGATATATATCTATATCTATATCTATATCTATATCTATATCTATATCTATATCTATATCTATATCTATATCTATATCTAGCCACGCAGTATTCTATTATGTGAATGCACCACAGCTTTTTTTTTTATTCACTCATCTACTGATGGGCATGTGGGCTATTTCCAGATCTTGGCTATTATAAATAGTGCTGCTATGAGCCTAGGGGTGCATATATTCCTCCTGATTGTTGTTTCAGGATTATTAGGATACTAGGGGCCCGGTGCACAAAAATTTGTGCACTCGGGGGATGGGGGTCCCTCAGCCCGGCCTCTGGGACACCTCGAGGGGGGATGTTCACCTGCTGGCATGCCTGGCCAGCCTGGATGAGGGGCTGAGGGCCATTTTCAGGCTTCCCACAGCCCCTTCAGGGTTTGTGCACTGGGGGGTGGGAGGGCTGGTGAGTGCAGGCCTGGACGTTTCCCACTGGAGGGCCCACAATCGCACATGCCTGGTGGGCCCCCACCGCTGAGGGGACACACCTGGCGCAGAGCTGGGTGGCGAGCCAAGGGCAGACGCTGGTGCAGGATCCCTCGGTGGGGCCCTGCTGCTGAGCAAACACACCCGGAGTGGAGCCGGGCAGCGGACTGGCTTCAGATTCTCTGCACTATGTAACAGACATTCCTACATGCCCTGTGGAGGGCCCTGGGGGGCGGATGAAGGTAGTGGACCCTGGACGGGTGCTCCTGCATGCCCCCAAGGAGGCCCCCGGGGCAGAGCCAGGCAGCAGACTCAGGACGGCTGCTCCTGGACACCCTGAGGAGGCCCCTGGGGGGCGGAGCCAGGCAGTGGACTTGGGACGGGCGCTCCTGGATGTCCCGAGGAGGCCCCAGGCTGGACCCCCCCCCCCCCCCACTGAGCTGACACACCTGGCACAGCTATGCTGGCTGCGGAGGCTCCCAGTGCAGAGCTGCCCTGCCAGCCTCCATCTTGGCTGGGTTAATTTGCATACAGCCACTCTGATTGGCTGGTGGGTGTGGCCGTGAGCAGAGGCTCAGCCAGCCTAGGCAGACAGTTGCAACAGAAGCCTCTGGTTTGCTCTAGCTCCATGGCTGCTGGCCTCCATCTTGGCTGGGTTAATTTGCATACAGCCACTCTGGTTGGCTGGGAGTGTGGCTTGGCTGGTGGGCATGGCTTAGGTGTCTCGAGTAATGGTCAATTTGCATATTACTCTTTTATTATATTAGATGATATATTCCCAGAAGTTGAATTGCTGGGTCAAATGACAAATCCATTTTTAATTTTTTGAGGAAACTCCATACTGTTCTCCACAGTGGCTGCACCAGTCTGTATTCCCACCACCAAGGTTCTAGGGTTCCCTTTTCTCCACATCCTTGCCAGCACTTGTTATTTGTTGATTTATTGATGGGAGCCATTCTGACAGGCATGAGGTGATACTTCATTATAGGTTTTAATTTGCATCTCTGATGATCAGTGACTTTGAGCATTTTTTCATATGTCTATTGGCCATCTGTATGTCCTTTTTGGAGAAGTGTCTATTCAGATCCTTTGCCCATTTTTAATTGAATTGTTTGTCTTTCTGGCATTGAACTGTGTAAGTTCTTTATATATTTTGGAAATTAACCCCTTATCAGATGTATCATTGGCAAGTATGTTCTTCCATACAGTGGGTCCCCTTTTCATTTTGTTGATGGTTGTGGTGCAGAAGCTTTTTATTTTGATGTAGTACCATTTATTTATTTTTTTCCCTTGCCCTATGATATGTGCCAGCAAAAATACTGCTACATGTGATGTCTAGGATTTTACTGCCTATGTTTTCTTCTAGAATTTTTATGATTTTGTGACTTACATTTAAGTCTTTTATCATTTTGAGTTCATTCTTGTGTATGGTGTAAGTTGGTGGTCTAGTTTCATTTTTTTACATGTGCTTGTCCAATTTTCTCAGCAGTATTTATTGAAGAGACTCCGTAGTATGTCTTGCCTCCTTCGTAAAATATTAATTGAGTGCAATGGCTTGGGTCAATTTCTGAGTTCTCTGTTCTGTTCCATGGATCTATATGTCTTTTCTTGTGCCAGTATCAGACTGTTTTGATTACAACATGATCTCTCCAACTTTGTTCTTCTTTCTTAAGATTGCTGAGGCTATTCCAGCTTGTTTTTGATTTCATATAAATTTTTGGAATATTTGTGCTGGACATGTGAAATATGTTGCTGGTATTTTTTTATTTTTATTTTTTGTTAATCCTCACCTGAGAGAATTTTTTATTCATTGATGTTTAGAGAGAGTGCAAGGGAGGGAAGAAAGGAGGAATCGAGAGAAAGGAGAGAGAAACATTGATGTGAGAGAGAAACATCAATTGTTTGCCTCTTGAATGTGCCCAAACTAGGCAAGGGATCAAACTTGCAACCCAGGTATGTGCTCTTGACAGGGATCGAACCCACAACATTTTGGTGCACAGGCTGACACTCTAACCACTTAGCCACACTGACCAGGGTATTTTAAGAGGGATTGCATTGAATCTATAGATTGCTTTGGGAAGTATGGACATTTTAATGGTAGTATTTCTTTCAATCAATGAACAACTATATGCTTTTACTTGTTTATATCTTCCTCTATTAGTTTTTTCAATATCTTATAGTTTTCAAGTACAGGTCATGTACTCCCTTGGTTAAGTTTATTTCTGGGTGCCTTATGTATTTTGTTGCATTGGTAAATAAAAATTTTTGTTGAGTTTCTCTTTGTGAGGTTTATTATTGGTGTATAAAAATGCCATTAATTTCTCAATGTTAATTTTGTATCCTGCTATTATGCCTAATCATTTATTAAATTGAGTAGTGTTTTGGTGGAGTCTTTCAGGTTTTCTATGTACATGTCATCTGCAAATAATGACAGTGTTAACTTCTTCCTTTCCAATTTAGATGCCTTTTATTTTTTTCTTATCAGACTGCTGTAGCCAGGACTTCTGGCACTAAGTTAAATAAGAGTGGCAAAATTTGACAACACTGTCTCATTCCTGTTCTTAAGGGCAAAGTTATTCATTTTTGCCCATTCAGTATAATGTTGGCAGTACATTTGGCACATGTGGCTTTTATTATGTTGAAGTATTATCCTTCTATTCCCACTTTACTGAGAGTATTTATCATAATTGGGTACTGGATTTTGTCAAATGCTTTTTCTGCATTTATTGATGTGATCATGTGATTTGATTTTTATCCTTCGTTTTGTTTATGTGCTGTATACACATATATATTTTTAAGACTTTATTGTTGAGAGTATTAGAGATGTCCCTCATTTCCCCCCACATTGCTCCCCTACATCCAATTCCCACCCCTGGCCAGACCCTCACCACCTTACTGTTTGTGTCTGTAAGTAATGCATATCCTAATATATAAAGAGCCAGGGTCCGTCACGACCTAACATCCAGACAGATGACCAAACACCAGACTAGGGTGCTGGGCCTACACAGTGGAAGTCAGTCCTGGGTCTCGGTGGCCTGTGGTGGGAGTCAGTCCTATGTCCTGGTGGCCCACAGTGGGAGTCAATCCTGGGTCCCGGCAGCTTGCAGTGCAGTGGTGTCAGGGAGCTGTAGGCCCTGGCTCTCC
>PVJC01015208.1:12202-35424 GCA_004026665.1 Murina feae
CCCGAGTGCACAAATTTTTGTGCACCAGGTTTCTAGTATGCATATATGATCTTTGGTCAATCTCTTCCAGCCCCCACCCCCCTACCCTCTGAGATTCAGTCTGTTCCATGCTTTCTGCCTCTAGTTCTATTTTATTCATCAGTTTATTTTGTTCTTTAGATTCCTTGTCTGTTTATTTTAATTTTTAGATTCAATTATTGATAGATATGTATTAATTGCCATTTTATTGTTTATATTTTAATTCTTATTCTTCTTCTCTTCCTTTTCCTCTTCCTCCTCCTTCTTCTTATTCCTCTTTTTTTTTAAAAAAAAAAACCCTTCAATATTTCATGTAATATTGATTTAGTGGTCATGAACTCCTTTAGCTTTTTCTTGTCTGTGAAGCTCTTTATCTGACCTTCAATTCTAAATGATAGCTTTGCTGGATGAAATAATCTTGGTGCAGGGATTTCCCTATTCATCACTTTGAATATTTCTTGCCACTCCCTTCTAGCCTGCAAAGTTTCTCTTGAGAAATCAGCTGACAGTTGTATGGGCGCTATCTTGTAAGTAACTAACTGCTTTTCTCTTGTTGCTTTTAAGATTCTTTCTTTGTATCTTGGCATTTTAATTATGATGTGCCTTGGTGTGGGTCTCTTTGGGTTCCTCTTGTAAGTCTATTTATTTAACCAGGTAAGAGAAATTTTCTGTCATTATTTCCTCAAATAGATTTTCAATATCTTGCTCACCTTCTTTTCCTTCTGGCACTCCATAACGCAAATGTTGGTACACTTGAAATTGTCCCAGAGGCTCCTTATGCTATCTTCATATTTTTGGAAATGTTTTTCTGTTTGCTCTTCTGATTGGGTGTTTTTTGTTTTCTCATATTCCAAATCATTTATTTGCTTTGTAGAATCATCTACTCTATTATTGAATCCCTGTAAATTGTTCTTTATTTCAGTTAGGGTATGTTTAATTTCTAACTGGCCCTTTTTCATGTCTTTGAAATTCTCACGAAGACCTTAAACATCTCACAAAGTCCTTTAAAGCTCCCATTAAGGTCCTTGAGAAACCTTATAACCACTGTTTTAAACTCTGTATTCAGTAGTTTGCTTGCTTCCATTTCACTTAATTCTCTTTCTTAAGACTTCTCTTGTTCTTTTATTTGTGACATGTTTCTTTGTCTCCACATTTTGGCTGGTTCCCTGTGTTTGTTTGTATGTCCTATAGGGCCCAGTGGCTTAGCCTCCCCAGTCACCTGAGCTGGGCATCTAGGTTTGCCCCTGTGTGGGCTGTGTGTATAGTCTTGTTGTAGTTGAGCCTTGATTGCTGTTTGTATCACTGAGAGGAGTTGACCTCCATGTCAGCTGGCTATGAGGACCAGCTGAAACTATAGTGGAAGAGCTACAGTGCAGGAGATACCCCTTTGGAGTAGGACTTGCTTCAGTGGGGCTTCGGTGTTCACTGGGTCTCCCCTTTGAGTGTGTCATTTTTGAATGTGTAGAGTTGTAATCTGGTATGGTCTTAAACTATCCACTGGGTGCATTGTCTCTGGGGCCTCCCAGGAGTGCAAACTCAGCCATCACATGGGGCCACCCAGCAGGAGCTACAGAGCAACCTGCAGATGACTGCTACTTGTATTGGACTTGAAGGTGCCAAGGCAAGGCCTAGCTGTGAAGCAAGGCAGGCTGATGCTAGTGCTGATCCTGGTGCCTCTTCTAGAGGGGTATGGAGAACACTATCAGCAGCTGCTACTTGTTTGAGAGATTTTAGGAAAGTCTGAAGCCTGAGCCAGGACAAGACATTCATATGGAAAAGCCACTGCAAACAGCTTGGGTAGGAAGGAAAAATGAATGAGACGGTGTCTCAGGGAATCAGCAGGGCAGAGGGAACAATGTGAGCCAGGCTGATGGCTGCCAGTCAGCTCCGCCACAGGGGAGGTCCCAGCATAGGAACCATGACCCATGTGAGCACCCCTGTCTGGGAAAAAGCCACCCTTGAGTTACTGCCCCAGTGCCAGACAATCCAGTTCCTTCCCCTATGTCTCTGGTCCACCAATGCTGCCACCCATAACTGGATCTCAGAGGGAGCAGGACCATTTAATTTCATGTGTCAGCTCTTTAAGAGGAACTCCAGCAGCTGCCCTGTCACTCAACCATAGTTCCCACTGTTTTTGACAGCCCAAAGTTATGGGGACTTCTTCTCCCAGCTCTAGAATCTTGGGCTGGGGTGTCTGGTGTCGGTCTGGGACCCCTTGCTTCTCAAAGGAAGACTCCACAGTGGAAATATCGCTCTCTCCCCAACCCCCCCCCCCAAAAAAAATGCCACATGTGGGTGTCGAGCCAGCCTGTTCAGTACCTCCACCCCTCCTACTCATCTTTTTGTGCTTTCTTTTTTACTTCCCTAGTTGTAGGATTTCAATTCAGCCAGTTTTCAGGCAGTTATGAATGATGGTTGTTCTGTGTTTTAGTTGTAATTTTGATGTGGATCTGGAAGGCAGCAAGTACCAGTGTTTACCTATGGCTCTTTTGTATCACATATTTGATTTGGAAGGTAGTACCAGGCTTGCATCTCTGAAATAAATCCCACTTGGTCATCGTGTGTGATCTTTTGAATATAATGCTTGATCCTATTTGCTAATATTTTGTTAAAGATTTTAGCATCTATGTTCATCAGGGATTTTGGCTGTAATTTTCATTCTTTGCAATGTCTTTATCTGGTTTTGCAATTAGGATAATGCTGGCCTCATAAAAAGATCTTAGAAGTTTTCTCTTTTCTTCAATTTTTTGAATAGTTTGAGGCAGATATGTGCTAATTCCTCTTTGAAGGCTTGGTAAAATTCACCTTGAAGTCATCGGACCAGGACTTTTGTTTGCTTAAAGTTTTTTTCATATCTGCTTCAATTTCATTAGTTATTACACATCTATTCAAGTTTTCTGATTCTTCCTAATTGAGTTTTGGAAGATTGTATGTTTCTAGGAATTTGTACATTTCACCCAGGTTGTCCAATTTGTCGGCACATAGTTGGTCATAGTATTTTCTTACAATCCTTTGTATTTCTTTGTGTCAGTTATTACTTTATTTCTGTCACTTCTGATTTTATTTATTTGGGTCCTCTCTCTTTGTTTCCTTATGCATCTGTCTAAAAATTTCATCAATCTTGTTTATCTTTTGAAAGAATCAGCTCTTGGTTTAATTGATCTTTTGTATTTCATTTTTTAGACTCTATATTATTTATTTCTGCTCTAATCTTTATTATTTTCTTCCTTCTACTTACTCTGGTCTTTTCTTGTTCCTTTTCTAGTTCTTTAAGATGTAGTGTTAGATTGTTTATTAGAGATCTTTAGATTTTTCTTGTTTCTTGAGATAGGCATGTAATAATATGACTTCCCACTCAGAACTGCTTTCACTGCATCCCATAGATTTGGGGGTTTTGTGTATTTATTTTCATTGTTTCTAGGAAGTTTTTTCTTTTTTCTTTGATCTCATTGGTAACTTATTAATTGTTTGATAATACATGTTAGCCTATATGTTTTTTAATATTTTGGGGGTTTTTTATAATTGATTTTGTTTCATGCCATTATGATCTGAGTTGTTTGCTATTACTTTAATTGTCTTGAATTTTTTAAAACTTATTTTGTGTCCTAATATGTGGTCTATCTGAGAATGTTTTATGTATACTTGAGAAGAATGTATATTCTGCAGCTTTGGTATGAAATATTCTGTAAATACCAATTAAACCCATCTGACATAGTATGCTGCTTTCTCATTCATTTTTTGTCTGGACAATTTACCCAGTGATGTCAGTGGAGTGTGAAAGCCCCCTACTATGACTGTATTACTGCCGATCTCTCCCTTGAAGTCATCCAAGAGTTTTTGTTTGTTTTTAGGTGCTCCTATATTGGGTACATATACATTTATACCAGGGTTTTAGTCTCTTGTTGACTGATCCCTTCATTATTATGCAGTGAACTTCTCTGTCTCTTGTTTTAAAGTATATTTTGTCAGACTTGAGTATTGTTACCGTAATTTTTTTTTCCATTTGCATGGAATACTTTTTCCCATTCCTTCACTTTTATCCTGTATGTATCTTTTGTTCTGAGGTGTATCACTTGTAGACAGCATATATATGGATCACGTTTTTTTTATCCATTCAGCTACCCATGTCTTTTTATTGGAGCATTTAATCCATTTGTATTTAAGGTTGTTATTGATAGGTACTTATTTATTGCCATTTTTATTCTTTAAGCCTGTGTTCCTCTTTCTCTCGATTTTTTCTTCTTCAAGCTGTCCCTTTTACATTTCTTGCAATGTTGGTTTGGTCATAATAATCTGCTTTACCCTTTTTTTTTGTTGTTGTTCTGGGAAGTTTTTCATCTCACCTTCAATTTGAAATGATAGCCTTGTTGGATAGAATAGACTTGGTTATGGACCCTTGTTTTTCATTACTTTGAATACTTCTTTCCATCCCCTTCTGACCTGTAGTGTTTCTGTTGAGAAATCAGGTGACAGCCTCATGGGAGCTCCCTTGTAGATAACCGAATGTCTCTCTTGCTGCCTGCAGGCAGGTTTCACTTTGTGTATAGAATATTTTTAAATTTTTAGTTGGTTGTCAAGTTTTATAAAACACGAGATTTCATACCAAAACCTAGATTTCCAGCATTTTTTTAAATCAAAGCATCTGATCAATTAGACCAACATTCCCACATGGCAACAGTGTTCTAGGAATGACAGTGGCTGCCTCTGTAGAAGAGGAAGAATATATTCTTATTTGTCACAGTTCCCACCACTCCCCGTTGCCTTGTAGCTATTCAGTTCACTCATTTAGGCTACTTTCCTGGTTCCTGAGTTCGTCACTTCTGAGCAGTTCTCCAGTTGATTCCTCATACTTACAGCCACAGGGCTTCACTGCTTTGTGCATATTCTGGCTGGCTTCTGACTCTGCTATTCAATAAGAGCGATTTCCTTCAGGAAAGCAGTGGGAAGTGCTGCCTCCTTCCTGAAGCCATTTCTGGTTTTCCTCTTCCAGATTCAACTTCTGAACCTCTCTTACTCATTGCTTTCCACCTTATCTACATATAAAGCACTGAGGGCTTGCACATTGGAAAAGCAAAAACACCTCAATTTGATTATTACAGCTTTTCACGTTCTCATATTTTCTTCCAGATTGTAAACTCCCTGCTGGCATGGAGTGTTTTATTCATCTTTATACCCCAATAATGGTGATTTGTGCAAATGTATAACGAAATAAATGTGCATGGAATTAAATAGGAATGCACATCACAAGAGTTTAGCAATTTAGGGTGGAAAAAATGCAGGGGTCAGCATATGTGTTTGTGTGTGGGGGGGGTGGTGAGGGGTAAGCAACAAGAAGTGTAGGTGGAAGGGCAAAGCAGCATTCCTCAAGTGGACCCCTGAACAGCTTGTTTAAAATCCAATTTCTGGTTCATGAACTTCATAGAGCCGGGGTCCTGGGATGTGAAGCTTCATCCAGCTCAGCATTGCATTCCTATGTACACTGAGTGCTTCTCAGTCCTGTCTGTACAGTCATTTCACCTATGCAGCCTGACCCATCTGCTAGCAGAAATTGTCTCCAGTATTAAAAACAAACCCTCTCCTCTAACATGCAGTTGGAGTTGATGACTCTATACTAGGGTAAGAAATGTTTTCCTTATTTATTCTACTGTGTTGTGTCTTTATTTAGTTGTTTCTGGTATTTTATAAGTATTTATTTATCAGAAGATTGAAGTTGGAAAGCTGTACCCCTTTGATAATAATATCTAATGTTTATTAAGTATTTACCATGGGTCAGGCACTATTCTAAATGCTTTCTATGTATTAACTAATTCAGTCCTTTTATCAACCTTATAAAGCTGACATTATTGTTGTCTCTATCGTTAGCTTGAGTAATTACAAAAGCCGGGTTTGAAACCCAGATAGCTCAGCCCTGGAGCTCCCATCATCAAACCAGGGCTCCTCTGCTCTGAGGAAATCCAGTAAACATCCCACATCTTCCAGAAAATTCTTCTGGACTACTCTGACCCAGATCCATCTGACATTGCATTTTCATATTAGGCCAACTCTAGATTTTCACCCCAGACACATCCTGAGCACTTTCTACACGCCCAGCCTGTGCTGCGCACCTCCCTGTGTTGCTCGGCTTTGCCTGACCCTTCGAGCGTGGCTTTCTAGTGACTGCACCACATTTCTGAAGGGCGAGTGAGCTGTTCCTTTTTGCAAGTCCCTCTTTCCTGGCCCTTATGGGGCTCTTCCAATCGTAAGCAGTACTATGCAGTGGAAAGGAGGAAGAAGGTCAAAACCAGGATTACAGAACTGCCTTGTAGGGCATTTTGTTTCATGCCATTATGATCCTTCCAGGTAAGTATTTTTTTTTTTAAGTTTAGTTTTAAAAATGAACTAATTCACTGTGTACAGAGAAGTGGGCAAGGTAAAGGGACACGTTTACAGCCGTTTGGGAAATATTTTTCCCAGTCTGTCAGTGCTTCAGGCGCTCTACCCATCAACTCATCTACAGATAATGGAACATCTCCATAGGCAATCCTGCTACACGGCCTTCCCTTCTTTCGCCTGGTCACCTGGCATGTGTACATCACAGTCAGGACAGATCAACTTGGAATCCTCAACAAATAAAAATGGAGCTGCCTTATGATCCAGTGACTCCATTTCTATAACTATATCCAAAGAAACCCAAAAATATTAATTCCTAAGAATACATGCACCTCTGTGTTCATTGCAGCGTTATTTGCAATAGTTAAATTAAGATACAGAAGCAGCCCAAGTGCCCGTCAGTAGATGGATGAGTGGGTAAAAAAGCTGTGGGACATGTACACAATGGAACACTACTCTGCATAAAAAGGAATGAAACCTTCCCTTTTGTTACAGGGTGGATGAACCTAGAGGGTATTATGCTATGTGAACTAAGTCAGAGAAAGACAAACATGGATGACTTCACTTATGTGTAGAATCTATAAACAAAATAGAAACAGACTCATACACACAGAGAACAGACAGTTGTCAGGGGAGGGAGGCTCCGGGGTTGGGTGAAAAAGGTGAAGGGATTGACAACTACAATTGGGTGGTCACAGAACAGGCAGAGAGGCGGTGTGCGGCCTGGGGAAAATCGTAATATTGTGATGACAGTGTTTGGGGTCAGGTGGGTACCTGAAGGCCAGGGGACACTCTATAAAGTACATGGTTTCCTAAGCACTAGGGGCACCTCTGACGTTAACACAGCCTGCTGTTGAATGTGAATGTAACCGAATGAATAAATAAGTTGGCATCCCTATCCTGCCACTCACTGGATGTTTTGCGTTAACCTCTCCAGTGCCTTCAGGTGTAGAGAATGCACAGCTAAGACTCCCATATCCCAGACCTGCTCCGGGTGGACGCCTGGCACGGGTCGAACTTCCTCCTCCTCCCTTTCTCTCCTGCCTCTTTCCCTCCACCCTTTTCTTTCTTACTCTCTTCTACCCGCCTTCCTTCCCCTTCCTTCCCTCTTTCCTGTGCAGAGGCCCCTGTGCAGAGCGGCTCCCATCCGGACTAGTGCTGCGTTTCCTGCAGCCGCGGTGCCTCCTTCCCTGTACCCTGCGGGCCGGGTCTTGGGTCCTGGGATCTGGGATGCTCTGCGCCTCTGAGCTGGAGGGAGAGAGGAGGCGCGCCTCTGCCCCTGCTCGCCGCTCCGCGCCTGGGCACCGCGCCTTTTCTCTGCCGGGAGGGCGAGCCCAGCCCGCAGCCGCGCGGGGCCCATGGCGCCTCCTCCCCCTCCCTCTTGCCTCTCCCTCCCTGCTCTCCCTCCCTTCCCCGCTCTCCCTCCCGTCTCCTCTCTCCCTCCCTCCCGACACAATGCCTGGGCCGGAACCGCGCATCCGCCGAGTCTCATTGGCAGAGGCCGCACCAGCCCCCGGAGAGGCAGCGGGCGGGGCGGTAGAGAGAGGGGAGCTCGGAGCGGGGCTGCTGCGAGGGACGGCTGGCCGCACGGCCGGACCGCGGGACCGAGGAGGGAAGGACGCGGGGGGCGGCCGCAGCCCCGTTCCAAGCCCGGGTCAGAGCGAGGACGAGCGGCGGTGGGGGGACGGGCCGCCCGGGAGGGGATGCGGCGGGCGCCGGCTGCCCAGCGAACCGGGGAGCCGAGCTGGACCCTGGGCGGCGGAGGAGGAGGAAGGCGGCCGCCGGGGCGGGCGCTGCGCTGAGAGGAGTTGCCGGGCGGGCGCAGAGCCGGGACCGGTCGGCGCGGGGAGCGGCCCAGACAATAAAGTAGCGGCCGACAGCCCGGAGCGCGGAGGGAGGCGGCGCCGAGCAGGTAGGTGGGCGCCGGGCCGGTGCCGAGTGCGGGCGGGGCGAGGCCGTGAGACCCGGCCCCAGTGGCGGCCCCGGGGCGCCCGGGCGGGCGCGGTGCGTGGCTTTGGGGACCCCGCGAGTTGGGAGGTGCGTCCCGGCTCCGTGAGCAGGAACCCCGCCCCGCGCTCGGGCTGCAGCGTCTCGGAGTCGCCGCGCGCCAGGCGCAGGGTTTGCGGGCTTGGGCGGCGAGAGACCAGAAGTTTGGCGGCTTCGAGGCGTTGGCGCTGGTGGTTTACAAACGCGCTGCCAGGGACATGTGCTCCGGTAGCCGCGTGTCCGTGGGGCGGGGGGGACACGCTGCTGTGTCCCAGATGCGGCTGCTCAGATGCGTTCAAAACGCAGCGGCGCGGGGAGGGAGATGCGCACGCTGGCGGAGCACCGGGGGTGAGGGGGGGGCTGCCTGGCTGCCCGGCTGCCCCTTCACGTGGGTGCGTCCGGTCCCCTCCTCCCGGGGCGGCTGTGCGCGCGTATGGGTCGCACTCGGCCTCGCTTCTGGGACATTTCACTTCCCACTGCCCTCTGGGGAGGGAAAACAGACCATCGTTGGACCAACGCCGTGGGATTTGGGTAAGCCCTTCCTGCGCGCTGGGTGCCCTGTGCGCTGGGCGGTGCTCCCGGGCAGTGCGAAGTGCGCCCGGGGTGTGCGCTGGTCTCGGGTCCGTGGGGTCTGAGACAGCCGTCCCCCTCCCCCTTCCCGAGGTCGCGCTCTCCTTTGTGTGGCCGCTTCTTCCAGCTGTGCGAAGCTGGGCCGGCCGGGCTCCTGGGTGCGGTGCTCCTTACGCGGAACATTCCTGCGATCTGCCGAGACTTGTCAAATACCAAAGCCAGCGCCTCTCCACTCTGCACACTGGCTTGGTCTGTCTGCTGGTACTCAGTCGGCTGCGTCCCAGAGCGGCCCCCTGGGGAAGTGTTGACAAGAGGTTTCTCCCGACAGCTGGGTGAACCTTCAGGGTTAGCCACCTTTGCCCAGAAGTTCACCACCACCTCGGAGCACATTCCCTGCCATGCTGGTTCCCGGCAGACCTTTCAGACGTCTAAGTGGGAGTGCTCCCTGTATGTCCCGCGCCTCAGGAGGCACTCTAGGGGCATCATAGTAGTGCATGGAGTGGTAAACAGAGCCCTGGCCGCACTGGTCGTCTGGGCTTTGCATAAGGGCTGATTCCAGATGCCAGGATCTTAACTCTGACAGTGCCACTAACCTTCGCATGCTTTTCGTGAGATTGAATAGGATGATGTTTAAAAGAATCACTGGCCTGAGGTATATAGTTTGGTCTCTAAATTTAAAGCCACAATCTAGGTGAGAGGTGTTTTTTGTCTGTTTTTTACAATATTTCCTCTTTTTTTAAAAAAAAGTTGTATTGTTTTCAGAGAGAAAGTGAGAGGGAGAGAGACAGGAACATCGGTGATGCAATGATGAGAGAGAATTATCCATCTGCTGCCTCAGGCATGCCTCTTGGGAGGGGGGGGGAGTGGTCCCAGGCTGGGAGATTGGTATTGTGATGATTCTGTGATTCTTTTTTCTTTTTTGTATGTCTGAACATCTAATATAATAAAAGAGAAACATGCAAATTTGACCGTTACCACCAGCCAATCAGAGCGGCTGTATGCAAATTAACCCAGCCAAGATGGAGGCTGGCAGGGTGGCTCTGCACTGGGAGCCTCTACAGCCCGCTGGCATAGCTGTGCCAGGTGTGTCAGCTCAGTGGGAGGGGGGGGTCTGGCCTGGGGCCTCCTCCGGGCGTCCAGGAGCAGCTGTCCTGGGTCTGCTGCCTAGCTCCACCCCCTGAGGGCCTCCCCGGGGCATGCAGGAGCACGGGGCCTCTGCAGGGTGTGCAGGAGCAGCTGTCCTGGGTCTGCTGCCTGGCTCTGCCCTGGGGGCCTCCTCGGGGCATGCAGGAGCACCCGTCCAGGGTCCGCTACCTTCATCCACCCCCCAGGGGTCTCCACAGGGCGTGCGGGAGCATATGCTGCACAGTGCGGAGAATCCGAAGCCAGTTCACTGCCCAGCTCCACCCCGGGTGTGTTTGCTCAGCAGCAGGGCCCCACCGAGGGATCCTGCACCAGCGTCTGCCCCTGGCTTGCCACCCAACTCTGTGCCAGGTGTGTCTCCTCAGCGGTGGGGGCCCACCAGGTGTGTGCAATCGTGGGCCCTCCGGTGGGAAACGTCCAGCCCTGCACTCACCAGCCTTCCCACCCACCCAGTGCACGAACCCTGAAAGGGCTATGGGCAGCCTGAAAATGGCTCTCAGCCTCTCATCCAGGCTGGCCAGGCATGCCAGCAGGTGGACATCCCCCCCGAGGTGTCCCAAACTGCAAGAGGGCACAGGCCAGGCTGAGGGACCCCCACCCCCCGAGTGCACAAATTTTTGTGCACTGGCCCCCTAGTTTGTAATAATAAAAGGCTAATATGTAAATCAACCCAAGGGCAGAAAAACTGGTCGCTATGATGCACACTGACCACCAGGGGGCAGACACTCAATGCAGGAGGTGCCCCCTGGTGGTCAGTGCGCTCCCACAGGTGGAGCACTGCTCTGCCAGAAGCTGGGCTCACAGCTGGCTCCCGGACTGCAAGAGGGTGTAGGCCAGGCTGAGGGAGCCCACCCTGAGTGCATGAATTTTGTGCACTAGGCCTCTAGTTTTGTAATAACTAAACATGCACACACACCTTGTAAATAGTGCTTACATTTCTTAAAATGTAAAACAAGTTAGCCATTTTCAAGGAGAGCTTTATTTCTTTCGCATGACATTTGCAAGTATTAACCAAATACTTTACTTGCTTAAATTTAATAGTGCAGGGGGGATGTATTTGAACACTCTGATGATGGAAATGAAGAAATCTGCCTAAAATACCTTACAGTGAGGTTTGATTTTCACCAACACTTGGAAAATTCCCAGAAGGCACTTCTCCTGAGCTTGCATCTGATTGACTTGGGCTTCACTCTGTTTTGAGATTAATACATTTCCATTGTGGTGGCACAAAAGTCAATGGGCTTCTCCAAGAGGCAGACAGCTTCTACTGAATTTAACAATCCAGGAAAGCAGGGAGGAGTCAACCTCCAGCACTCCAGCGCTCTTAGCAGCCCCTTCTCAGTATTGTTCATCTCATTGCCTCCATTTCCAGCCAGCCTGCAGACGGGTCACAACTGGATCCACAGAGCTAATCAAGACTGCAGTGCTTTTGAGCAGACAAAAAAAGGAAGCTTTGGCTCACTAACAATACAAATGAGATCCATGGGAAACAGTTAAAAATACCCTGACTGTCTTATCCAGCCCGCGGTACTGGGCTGGAACTTCAGGAACTGTTCCTAGTACCTTACAGTGTTTGCACACACAGGCAAGCCAGGGGATTACGCTGCAAGTGTTCAATCTTCATCTGCCTCCCTCCGCCTCCTCCCTCCCCTTCTCTCCAGATCTGCCCCTGAGGTCTGATCTTATCATGAAGGCACTATTTTTACATACTCAGCAGTGCTGAACCTCACAGAAATTACTATCTTTAGCCTGTAATGTAGATAAATAAATCATGTAACTGAGCTCATCAGCAAAACTTAGATGTCTCTGTCCTTACACAGGGTGGGGAGAAGGAAGTTTATAGTCGTGAATGTGTAAAACAGTTTTTTCTCTTATTATTATTTATTAATTATTGTATTATTTTCCATATGAACAGCTGTCAACTTACTTTTCCTCACACTGTGTGTCTCACATCTTTCTCTTTTTAGACATGGTTTGTATATTTTATTAATTAGTTATTTATTTAACATTTTTATTGATTTCAGAGAGGAAAAGAGAGGGAGTGAGAGATAGAAACATCAGTGATGAAAGAGAATCATTGATAGGCTGCCTCCTATATGCCTCCACCTGGGGATTGATCCCACAACCCAGGCATGTGCCCTGACCAGGAATCGAACCTTGACCTCTTGGTTCATAGGTTGACGCTCAACCACTGAGCCACACCAGCTGCGCTATATGTTGTTTTATAAGGCTCTTATCTTTTTTTGTAATTCATGTATTTCTAGGTCATTAAGATTTTTTTCTTCTCTTCTGGTAAACATGTGACTTGGCAGTCAGAGAGAAATGGTAGGATCGTAATTCTCTGTTGCTAGATACTTGATTTAGGGGCCAAACCTATTTCCTCAATAAAGTGGTTTACTAAAATCACAGTGTCATTTCTTATCTCATTCTTCCCAGTGAAATACATTTTAAACCTAATCTCATACAGCAGTGTTTTTCCAAATAAAGTTCATGAAATCATTTGACCACTTTTTCGTAAAAAGCATTTTCAAAAAGCATAATAGGACAGAAAATACCAGCATCGTTGTATGTTAGTAGGGGTTCTGGTTTCCTGAGACCTTGAGTAAGTTCTATATCTGAGTTGCAGTTAAAAATCAATAATTACTCTGAGCTGCTGTCAAAGTTTGAGAGCTACTGCCATCTTTTTATCAGTGATAAGCACCCAATTTACATGAATGAGGGTGTCTCTTCATAGACACGGGTCACTAAAAGGGACACAGGAGTGGTTCCAGGGCCGAACAAAGACTTCGGGATCTGCCTTCTCTGTTTTGCCCTCAGCTCTGCCTCTCTCCCTTCCGCTAGGGACTGGGTTCCTTGGTGGCAAGGTGACTGGAGCAGTTACTGGTTCACACAAGTCCAGTTTCAAGTCCAACAAAAGAAATCAATCCCCACTTCCCCAGCTGTTTAACGAAGTCTCAAGGTCAATTCTGATTGGCCCAATTGGCTGGCTGGAGGAAACCTTTGTCCAAGGGTGGAGTTCCCCCAAACCATGTGCCCTGTGGGTAGAAAGGGCTGGACCACAGTGAATACGGTGCCTTCCAAGGTGGATGCTGAGAGCGCGAAAGCACACTCACTGCGGAGCACAGGCCTCACTCAGTGCAGTCTGACTCCAGTTCCCTTGGAGCCCAAAATAATGCAGGATGAACAGCAGTATATTCAGACAAAAAGGCGATCAGTGGCCGCTCACGAGTGTAAGGAAAGCCTTAGCTGTCACTTCCCATGTGTCAGCAGCAAGACTTAGAGATCACCGTGCAGAGCAGGTCACAATGAGAGAGTCGTGATTTCCAATGTCAGCAAGAGTCAAAGGACAGATGTATTGATTAGAAACCCACTGCAGACCCTATACCTCCTACAAGGGGCAGTGATGTTCCTTTATGTGCAAACCTTGAGAGGCGCTTATTTTAATCAGTTTGCTGTGCTGATGTGGGGTAGGGAAAAGGTGGCTGGGAGTAAGTTGTTTAAAGAATGCCCCTCCTTGCAGCCCAGGCAGTGATAACTGCTGCTCTTCAGCCTGAGGCATTTATTTAGGTCTCTGTTCCTTTGTCCTTGGGGTGGTGCTGCTTTTAGTTGTCCTCGGTCACTTCAGGCAGTTACCAGGTGAGGATGAAACTCAAAATACAGCAGAGGTGCCCTTACGGTGCTCCTGCTGGTTTGTCCAGGTCAGTCCTGGCCCTGGTCTGGGCCTCCAGTTCGGTGATAAGTTATATGATCACCTCACCTAGACGCCTTGACTAGGGATCTTTTACCAGATTAATTTATAAAGAATGCCTTTCAGCAGGCAAGATTCAATGACGATATTTAAGGATGGATGCTAATGTGGTAAAATTATAAAGGAAAGCAAGAGAGTGTTACCAAAAAGCTCAGGAAGGTGCAGTGGTTCTCAAGCAGGTGATTGCCCCCAGGACACACCTGCCCAGGTCTAGAGAAATGGTTGTGGGAGGTGCTGCTGGGTGAAGGAGGCCAGAGAGGCTGGTACACAGCCTGCAGCGCATAGGAGACAGCTTCTCCGCAAAGAGTCACTCAGGGTGCGAACAGGGTGGAGGTGCAGATCCCTAGAACAGTGCTTGTCTTGGAAGAGGAGGAAGGGGAATTATTTAGCAGTTTGGGGCAGTGGAGTAATGGATGCATGCCTGTTCCCTTGGAGATGATTACAGTTCTGCATTTACATTTTGTTCGCCTTTTTATGTGTGATATACTTAAAATTTTAAGCAGCATTAAAAAATAAAGAAGTTCTTACCCTAACTGAAGCTGAAACTCCTGATGCCTAGAAGCACCTTGTTCTAGTCCGAGGGCTCGGTAAACAATAGCAGGACGATGGTGACCCCTGTGCTGGGAGTCACTGTCGAGGTCACACAGGGTATGATGGTTGGTAAAGTCCGTGTGATAACTACAGAGTGGTGGGGTAGGTGAGCACTGTGGCTTCAGACAGACAACCTGCCCCCCACTCCAGCTGCACCACTTAAGAAATGTGTGACTTAGAGCAAGTGACTAAACCTTTTTTGTGCCTCCTACCTTGCTGGGTTGTTTAATACAGGGCCTAGTATGTGTTATTTGTGCTTGTGAAGGCTAGGAAAAATGTTAGCAGCTGTCTCATTTACTGAACACTGACTACTGTACTGCTAGATTTTACTTGAAGGATTTTTCAGTTATCACTTTCTTCGTTGCAGATTCTGTGATGTGAGTGTTATGCCCATTTATTGTTATTATTTCCACTTAACAGATGAGGACAGTGGAGGCTTAATGAAATTAGCAGGTTATGGAGCTTTCATTTCAACCCCCAGTCATTCTGACCCAGAGCCTCTGTTCCCATTTATGTTGTCATATTGTTAGACTTGAATGGAATCCTCGAGATCCGCTACCTCACAAAGATCAGCCCCTGAGAGGGGATCTGATTCAGCAAACTATGGAGGGATGCTGCAGGGCCAGAGCCCAGGCTCACTGCCACAGATGGCCTCCCATGACCCCTGAATGTGCACCCCTGGGGCCAGCACAGGGTGCAGCAGGCCGGGCCCAGGGTCAGGATTGGGGAGACATTGTCTAATCCAGCTGCAAAAGGTCTAGAGCTGAGGTTCCTTAAGTGGGGCAGGTGAACGCCTGGTGGTCTATGAGTTAACTTTGGATGATGGATGGACAGTCATTTTCATGTAATGGTGACTTATTTTAATGCATTTCACTTAGACCTTCTGCTCTTAGCAAATAATAGAATCTTTCTGCCTTGCCACATGCACTATTAACAGACTGGATTTTATTGCTTAGGATGATGTTAAGCAAGGCACCACTGTGTCAATGTAAAATCCTTTAAAAGACACGTATTTGGTAAAACATAGTGGGCGGGGGGATTGGCAAATGGCTGAGCTATGGAGGGGAGAGGTGCATGGCTAAAGTCTGGGCAGTATTCCTCCAACTTTGTGCACTTGAATCATTTGGGGCTTCTGACTCGACAGGTCTGGACGGAACCTGAGTGTGCACTTTAATGAGCGCTTGGTGCTGCTGGTCTGTCTGTGGACCACACTTTACCAGGCCAGGGGCCAGAGAACCTAGAGATGCTTGCACATGTGCCCAGTGCTCTGGAGCAGCGGTCGCCAGCGTTTCGGACATCACAGACACCAGTGGCCTACAGACCACCAGGTGGTGACCGCTGCTCTAGAGGACACAAGGAAGCAGTCAGGTGACTGTCCCCTAGGAGCTCCCTCTGCTTGGACAGAAAAGCTGTGAATGTAGTGGCAGGTGAACTCCCTATGCAGAGAAGGTGCCACTTGGGAGGTTGGGTACAGGTGCCACAGGGGAGGCGGGTACAGGTGCCACAAGGGAGGCGGACTGGCAGGCAGGTGGGTAGGCCACTGCAGCCTGACATTTGTGCAGGAAGTGGAAGGTTCTAGACAGGCTGGCTGAGCCTGAGTAAGGGTTCAAGCAATAGGGAAGACTCCAAAAAGTGTTCGCATGTGCAAAGTGGATATTTCAGCAACAATCTGATCAACACAGAGAATCTAACGTTCGGTTAGAATGACCTTCCTCTAAACAGACAAGCCCCAGCGTCCCGAAAACCAGGCCCCATGTGCTCGACCCAGAGCCTCACTCTGCACGGGCAGCCTCCAGGAGGGTCGCATGGCCCGTCGTGTTGCAGATGCGGATTTGCCCCACAACCTCCTGAGCACAGGGCCAACGCTGGTGAGATTCCTCTCTGCCTTGCCCAGTGAGCTGTTAGCGGGCTGGAGTGTGGGGCACTGTGACCTTGCGAAGAAGTAAGTGCAACACTGGCCCTCGCACACAACCACCGAGCACTGAATGTTGTTTCAGTAAAGGCGCTTTTCTTTGGAAATCACCACGCAGCCTGGACACAGTCTATGGAAACAATTATGCCTCTGACACAGCACAGGGCCGTCCCAGCCCTCTTGACCAAAGGTCTTTCTGGAACAGCAGCATCTATCTCCCAGCTGGGCTGATAAACGCTGACAGGACGATGGGGCCGGCACTGACCCAGGTGTAGCCTGAGGGTGATTTCCAGGCTTCCCTGTGGCCCCTGACTGAGCCTGACCCATCAGTCCAGTCCTTGCAAAACAGCAGGCAGCCGTATGTGGCCTGAAGGGAAGGCTGACATGTGCTCTGGCCCAGGTACATCCAAGTTGAACACTCTGGCTGGCTCTGCCATGTAACGTATGCACAGGTGGCAGAAATTACAATTTGGACATCTTTAGGGGCCATTATTCTGCTCACCATAAAGCTCCAAGTGATTTCATTCATGACAGAGGTTAACTTCAAAAGTTATGGTTTAATGCACTGTATGGCATTAACCAGTTTTGTACTAATTTAGCAGTCTTTAGCAATATTTTTTCCACTTTAAACATATATATGCACATGTATGCATATATGTGTATGATGCACATATATATGTGTCGTCTATACATATGCGCATTCTATACACATGCATACATGAGGAAGCCAGATATGCATGTGTGTGCGCAGCAGTTTTGTATTCTTCTTTGAACTATTTTGTCATCCCCTGGTTTCCTCGTTCATGAAGTAAACCTTTTGATGCATGTTCTCTATATGTTTGTAGGGTAATTATGTCTTTGATATTTTGAGATACTTGACCACATTGATGGAGGTATGTGAAAGGGACACAGGGGCCAGCTGCAAGCTCCCACTGGCCAGAGCTGGAACGATTCCCACAAGCACCCATGAGGCAGTGATGTGACCATGTGGTTGGATGAGACAGCCTCACGCAGACCCTCTATTCAACAAGAACAGTGTGGAGTTCATCCACAGACAGAATTGCTTTGGAGGAAGCTGCCGGTTACCATATGCCACATGACTTTGGAGGAGACTTGCCCAAATGGTTTCTTTCGTGAATTCTACCAAACATTAAAATAAGAATTATTACCAGTCCTTCCCAAACTCTTCCAAGAAATTATAGCTTATTTTACTAAGCCAGCATTTCCCTGATACTAAAGCCAAATAAGGAAAAGAAATGAAAACTACAGGCCTGCCCAGTGTGTCTCAGTGGTTGAGCATCGACCCATGAACCAAGAGGTCACTGGTTTGATTCCTGGTCAGGGCACATGCCTGGGTTGTGGGCTTGATCTCCATTACGGGACATGCAGGAGACAGCCAGTCCATTGATATTTTTATTTGTCTATCTTTCTCCCTTCCTCTATAAAAAAATCAATAAAGACATATTTTAAAAAAGAAAACTACAGGCCAGTATCCTTGGTGAATGTAGATGCAAAAATTCTCAACAAAATATCAGCAAACCGAATTTAATAGCACTTTAAAATGATCATACACCATGATCAAGTAGGATTTATCCCTAGCATACAAGGGATGCTTCAGTGTCTGCAAATCAATTAATGATGCATCACATTAATAGAACAAATTATAAAAATCATATGATCATCTCAATAGATGCAGAAAACTCATTTGACAAAATGCAGTATCCTTTCATGATAAAAACTGAGCAAATTGGGTATAGAATGTAATAAAGGCCATGGGTGACAAACCCATAGCTAACATACACAATGTTGGAGGGTGGAAAACTTTTTCTCTAAGGCCAGGGACAAGAAAGGGTGTCCATCCTCACTTCTCTTATTCAACATAGTGCTGAAAGTCCTGGCTAGAGCAGTCAGGCAAGGAAAAGAAATGAGGAATCCAGATCAGAAAGGTAGAAGTAAAAATCTCTTTGTTTGCAAATAATATGATCATATATATAGATATCTATATCTATATATCTATAGATATAGATTTAGATATATGTATATTTGACCAAGAAACTTTTAAAATTAATCAACAAATTCAGTAAAAGTTACAGGATACAAAATTGTATACAGAAATCAGTTGTGTTTCTATACATTAATAACAAAATTTCTCGGAAAGAGAAATTTTAAAAAACTACATTTTCAATACATCAAAACCCGCAAAATACTTGGGAATAAATTTAACCAAGGAGATGGAAGATTTTTATATTGCAAATTACAAGAGTCTGATGAGATAAATTGAAGAAGACACAAATAAATTGAAAGATATCCCATGTTCATGGAGCAGAAGAACATATTGTTAAAATGCCCATACTACCCCAAATCATCTATAGATTCAGTGCAATCTCTATCAAAATTTCAATAGCAATTTTTATAGAAACAATAAGCATTGCTAAAATGTGTATGGAATCACATAGAGACAAAGCAATCCTGAGGAATAAGAACAAAGCTGGACGCATCATACTTTTTGATTTCAAACAATATTGAAAAGCTATAGTAATCAAAATAATATGGTACTGGCATAAAAACAGACATACAGACCAATGAAATAGCATCAAGAGGCCCCTACTTATACAGTCAACTAATATTTGATAAGGGAGCCAAGAATACGCAATGAGGAAAGGAAAGCCCCACTTTATAAATCGTATAATCATATGAAGAAGAAAGAAATTGGACCTAAGCTGGCAGTTGGACATTCCCCTAGGGCTCCCAGGCCACCAGAGGTTGCAGGCTGGGCTGAGGGACACCTTCTCCCACCCCCCACCCCCCACTGAGTGCGTGTGTTTTTGTGCACCAGGCCTCTAGTAGCTAAATAAAGCTAGAAAAATGAAATGTCCATGAGTCCATACTGATAGAAATAAATGACTAAGTTGATAAATGAGGGGGAATAAACAAATCTCCCTTGCAAAGGAATTCCAAACAACTCATGTACTACGCCACCTTGAGGAGAGCAGAACTTCCCACTAAGATATCAGCTGCACATGGACTTTCTTCCTGAGAGTATAGTATGAAGGTGGAGGGAGAGAATGGAGCAAGGCTACCTTAGCTAGGTGATCCAGGTCAGTGTCAATATGATAAACCTTTTTGATAGCATGTATCCTTGATATGATGTGATGATGACACTTTATCTTTGTGCTCTTCCTTCTAAAACACATAACCCCAGACTAATTCTGTGGAAAATATTAGATAAATCCCAATTGAAGGGCATTCCACAAAATACTTGACCAGTGTTCCTCAAGACTGTTAAGGTTATCACGAACAAAAGTTTGAGCAATTGTCCCAGCCAAGAGGAGTCTAAGGAGACATGACAGCTAACTGTAAAGTGTGAACAGGGTATGGACTTTGTGTCAATACTGGTTCATCAGTTGTAACAATGCACCATAATAATGTAAGAAGTTAATAGCAAGGATTTTTAGTGTAAGATATGTAAGAATTCTGTACTAACCTCACAATCTTTTCTGCAATCTATAGAGAGAGACTCATAGATAGAGAGCAGGTAGGCAGCTGTAGGGAGTAGGGTTAATGGGTTGGGTGAGGGGTGGAAGGATTGAGCAAAGAATAAAAACAGAAAAAAATTCTGGACACTGATAAAAGTGTAGTGATTGCTGGAGTAGAGAAGTGGGGGAGGTAGAAGAGGGTATGGGGGATAAATGGTGATGGAAGAAGACTTGATTTGGGGTGATGAACACACAGTACAGTGTACAGATGTGTTGTGGAATTGTGCACCTGAAACCTATATAATTTTGTTAACCGTTGTCAACCCAACAAATTCAATAAAAAGGAAATGAACATATGAACATTAAAGGAAAGAATTCAGACTTTAGATTTAGATTATCAGGGTTCAAAAAAATAAAATAACATTTTTATTTAAAAATAATAATTTGAGATTATATATCACATACCATAATATTCATCCTTTTAAGGTGTCCAATTCAGTGTTTATTTTTTGATCATGTTCATAAGGTTGTGCAGTCATCACCACTAGTTGCAGAACATTTTCACCAACTCAGAAAGAAACCTGTATCCATGACAATCTTTCTTCCCTCAGCCTCAGACAACCATGAATCTATTGTCTGTGTCGATAGATCTGCCTATTCTGGAAATTCCATGTAAATGGAATCATAAAATATATAGCCTTGTGTGTCTGGCTTCTTTCACTTAGCTCAGTGGTTCTCAACCTTCTGGCCCTTTAAATACAGTTCCTCATGTTGGGACCCAAGCATAAAATTATTGTCATTGCTACTTCATAACTGTAATGTTGCTATTGTTATGAATCATAAATATCTGATATGCAGGATGGTCTTAGGCAATCTTTGTGAAAGGGTCATTCAACCCCCAAAGGGGTCGCGGCCCACAGGTTGAGAACTGCTGACTTAGCTTTCAAGGTTCATCCATGTTATAATGGAGCAGTACTCCATTCCTTGGTATGGCTGACTAATATTCTGTTTTATGGATGTATCACATTTTGCTTAAGCATTCATTCATTGATGGATATTTGAAATGTTCCACTCTTTGACTGCCAGGAATAATGTTGCTCTGAACATCCACGTACGTGAATTTCTGTGAACATGTGTCTTCGGTTTTCTTGAGTATGTACCTAGGGATGGAGTCCCTGGGCCATTCTAGGTTTAACGTCTTCAGGAACTGATGCTTTCCAAAGTGGCTGAGCTATTGGATATTCCCGCCAGCAGGATCTGAAGTGGGAATTTTTCCATAACCTCATCAACACTTGTAATTTTCTGTTATTTTTTATATAGACATCTAATGAGTCATAATGCTGAGCATCATTTCATTTGATTATTGGCCATTTGTATATCTTTTTTTGAGAAATGTCTATTTAAATGTTTTGCCCAGTTTTAATTCAGTTACTTGTCTTTTTCTTTCTGGGCTGTGTTCTTTTTCTATTCTGGACTAGGGACCCAGTGCACAACATTCGTGCCTGCCCCCTCTCACATATTGGGAGCCCTCGGGGGGTGTCCTACTAACAGCTTAGGCCTGCCCCCTGATTCCCTTGGGGAGCAGGCCTAAGCCGAAGTCTGGCCTTTTGTGGGAGGCGACCAGGTTAATAAGAGGAAGCCACCAGCCCCATAACCCTGCTGCTGCAGCCACTGCCAGTCACTGCAGCCACCAAGGTGTTTTCATCAACATGGACTCCAGTTCCTTCACCATGAAGAAATGACAACTTTCTTTAAGTTTTTTCAAGATGTGTCTTTCATAGAATATGACATTTGTTTGTTTCTTTCTTTTTTTGTCCTCACCTGAGGATATGTTTCCATTGATTTTTAGAGAATGTGGAAGAGAAGGGAAAAACAGAGAGAAACATCAAAGTGAGAGGAACACTCTCTGCCCTTGCTGCACTGGGAGCCTCTGGCCAAGGCTGCAGGCCTGGGCAGGGGACCCCCACACCCCTGTTTTTCTGGCTCCACCAGTGCCCAGACCCCTGCGATCGCAGGCTCCGCCCCTGCCCCTCCAATCACTGGCTCTGTGGAACCCAGGCCCCTGCGATCTCTGGCCTTGCCCCTGCCCAGGCCTGAGGCCTCTGGCCCAGGCCTTATGCCTGGGTAGGGCACTCTCATACCCTCTGATCACTGGCTCTGCCCCTACCCCCTCCTATCACTGGATCCTCCCTTGCCCATGCCTGAGGCCTCTGGCAAAGGACTCTGGCATGGGCAGGAGACCCCCAGCCCCCTCTGATCACCTGTTCCTCCCCTCCGACCCCTGCCTCCCCCACCACCCTGCCAGGCTAACAGGCCTGACCACTTCAGTGGCGGGGCTGAGCCTGACTGGGCACCGCCATCTTGTGGCTATGTGGGTGGCCATCTTGTGGCCATGGGGGTAGCCATCGTTTTTTTTTTTATTTTGTTTTATTGCTTAAAATATTACAAAGAATGTTAAATAAGTCTCCATTTTTTCCCCTTGACTTTCACTCCTCCTCCCAGGGGTGGCCATCTTGTGACCATGGGGGAGGCCATCTTTATGATGGAGTGATACCTAATTTGGATATTACTCTTTTATTAGATAGGATACTAGACCCCTATTTGGTATATGATTTTCAAGTATTTCATTCAGGTATTAAACTGTCTTTTCACTTTATTGATATACTGGGGGCCCAGTGCACAAAAATTTGTGCACTCGGGAGGTTCCTCAGCCCAGCCTGTGCCCTCTCGCAGTCTGGGACCCCTCTGGGGATGTCCACCTCCTGGCATGCCTGGTCAGCCTGGGTGATGGGCTGAGGGCAATTTTCAGGCTGCCCACAGTCCCTTCAGGTTTTGGGTCCCTACTGGGGTGCCTGGGAAGCCTGGGTGAGGAACTGAGGGGCGTTTTCAGGCTGCCCACAATTCTTTTAGGTTTTGGGTCCCTACTGGGGTACCTGGCCAGCCTGGGTGAGGGGCTGATGGCTGTTTGCAGGCTGGCCAAGCCCCACAGTGGGATCCCTCACCCTATTGGGGTGTGGCCAGCCTTGGTGTGGGCCTGAGTGCCATTTTCAGACTTTCAGGCTGCCCACAGTCCCTTCAGGTTTTGGGTCTCTACTGGGGTACCTGGCCAGCCTGGGTGAGGGGCTGAGGGCTGTTTGCAGGCTGGCCAAGCCCCCCAGTGGGGACCCTCACCCCATTGGGGTGTGGCCAGCCTGGGTGACGGGCTGAGGGGCATTTTCAGGCTTTCAGGCTGCCCACAGCCCCCACTGACCCAATGTCCCAGCAAGGCTGACTGGAAGCAGGTTTCTGGGGTTTATTTATCTTCTATAATTGATACTGTTCCTTTAAGCCGAGGCCTAGGCAGGTAACGAAGCCTCCTGTCTGCCTCAGCTCATGATTTCTATAATTGAAAGAATGTTGCCTTAGTAGT